>PVLC010011748.1:0-46137 GCA_004027655.1 Graphiurus murinus | reverse complement strand
GTTGGGGGGGGGGGGATGTCTTCTTGACAACCCAGCAGTGTCTACAAGAAAATTCTGGATCCTGGATGATATAGCTCTTCCTAACTCCCTGAGGATAGGGCTCCCCTAAAGTGCATATCTTCACATTTGGTGATGTTTTGAAAAACTCGGAGGCGGGTGCGCAGTTACTGAAATCACAAGCACTTGGGGCAAGAGCCAGGCTCTGACCCTGCCAGTGGGAAGTGGGCCCCAGCAGCACCTACCCATCCAAACCCCGGCACAAAGGATGTAGCCCCTGGCCTAATTTCCCTGGTGTACAAAGAAACCGGAAACAAAAAGGCTTCTCAAAAACTTGGAGAGTTTTCAGGCTCAGGAAAGCTGCACCTGCTTCTCTTTGTTCTTCAGCACTCACATGCTCAAAGAATTCCCCAAGGATCGGGTGGCTGGGGCTGCGGATGGTGTTTCACTCAGTCCTGTGTAGGGTAATCTACAGACACCTCGAGAGGGAAAAG
Source organism: Graphiurus murinus (assembly GCA_004027655.1). Classification (NCBI taxonomy): domain Eukaryota; kingdom Metazoa; phylum Chordata; class Mammalia; order Rodentia; family Gliridae; genus Graphiurus; species Graphiurus murinus. Next base: position 45,646 of record PVLC010011748.1, on the reverse strand, counting down.
CAAACAGAACCACACAAGAGAAGCTGGACATGTGCACGTGGTAAATAAGTGATAGGTCATGATAAGTTACTAGAAAGAACAGAGTATGCATTTCCAGTTACTAAATATGCCCAACTACCCACTGATAGGAAAAAGGGGGGGGCATTTGACAATAACTTTGCCTAATTTGGATTAATTTGAAATTGCAGTTTCTTAGCTGGGAGTGGTAGCCTACACCTGCAATTCCAGTACTTGGGAGGATGAGACAGGAGGATCACAGGTTCAAGGGCAGCTTCAGCAACTTAGTGAGACGCTCAGCAACATAGTGAGATCCTGTTTCAAAATAAAATATTTTAAAAGGATTGGGGATATAGCTCAAAAGTAAAATGTTAGCCGGGTGTGGTGGCGCACGCTTGTAATCCCAGCATTCGGGAGGCTGAGCCGGAGGATCCGGGTTCGAGGCCAGCCTCAGCTACCTAGTGAGGCACTCCGCAACTTAGTGAGACTCGGTTTCAAAATAAAGAATTAAAAAATAGGGCTGGGAGTACAGCTTGGAGGTAGAATGCCCCTGAGTTCAATCCTGCAAAAAAAAAAAAAAAAAAAAAAAAAGTAAAATGTTCCTGAGTTCAATTCCCAACACAAAAAGAAAAAGAAAAGAAAAATTTTCCAGTGTCTTAATTTTAGAGTACTTTGTAGTGTTTACTTGGTCCTCACAACTCTTTGAAGTGGGTGCTATCATTATCCCCGTTTTGCTGAAGGGGAAACAAGGCTCAAAATGTCCAGTAAGTTGACTGTGAATATCCAGCTGGTGAGAGTTGGGGCACTCTGATTTCAAACCTGTTCTCTTAGCCACTACCTCATTTCAATAAGTAAATCATAATTAGATCTGTTTGCATCCAAAGATACACAGCCATTCTTCCGTTAAAATATTTACCTCTTTCCCAACATTTTATTACTTTTTGCTTCAGTGAAAATTCATTTGTACTATGTTAGTACATTAGACAAGCTTTGAAACACTTCAATTCTGTAATGCCAGTGTCACTTAAAGATGATTTCACAACACAATACATGTTGTCTTTGACTAGAAACGCATGGTTTTAATTGAAGATTTTCCCCCTTAGTATTGCTCAAACCTCTATGGCTCTTGGTGCAAGGACGCCCTCTACAGGTTGTTCTAATTGAATACTAATTGAGACCTGTCCCTAAGATTTACTTTTTAAGAGAAAAAGAGGGACTAAGTTCTCTCATTCAGTTTTCTCCCTGTGAGGCTTTTCTGCAGCAGTTGAATTTGATGTTGATGATAATGGTAATTTATCTTGCTGTAGGACATATTTTCCTTCCAGAATGGTTGTTTCTGTTTGCTTCTCTCCAGCAGAAGACATTTAGAAACATTATATTTTATTGTAAGTAGATAGAGAAAAATGCTATTTTTAAAAAAATCTTGGAATTAATATCTTTTGGGGGTTTTTTGTACTGGGGATTGAACTCAGGGGCATTCTATCTCTGAGTGACACCCCCAGCCCTTTTTTTATTCTGAGACAGGGTCTTACTGAGGCTGGCCTTGAACCTGCGATTCTCCTGTCTCAGCCTCCTAAGTACTGGGATCACAGACATGTGCAACCATTCCTGGCTTAGATCCTTTAGTTTTTTTAAAAAGGAAAGAACATACTTTGTGTTATACAACAGTAAGCTATTTTAAAGAGTAATATAGTTATTATTTTATGAGAAGATTCGTCTAGGAGCTGAATCAGACTTGTTTCTCCTTTCTGTTGTTAAGGAGAAATCAAAAGCTTTTTTATTTAGGACAGAGTTATGTTTTTGAAGTTTTCTACCCAAATAAAAATATGATGATAGGAGAAGGAGGAGGAGGAGAAGTTTTTGGAAATACTGAACTAGGGGGTATTATGAACCAATTTTGCTTGGTTTGAGAATTCTACCATTGTTTTTCCAGTCCATTCTGCTTCTTTTCCTTGTGTGTTTCATGCTCATCAATTATGTTTGCAGCTTCATTTGCTTCTTCATTACCTCATTCATTCATTCAACAAAGGATGATAATGCACCAATAAAAGCACATTAAAAATAAAATATTCATGGATGTAAAAATAATAATAAATACTCATTATATGCAAGACACTGACCTAGAAACTACAAGAAAAATAAAATGTGACTCTAGACCTCAAAGATCACTGGAGCTACTAAAATGACAAGCATCTACATAACAACTATAAGATAAGGTAGCACATTGTGATGTAATGAGACAGAAGCATTGGAAATTCGAAGAAGAAATCTCGTATCTGGGACTCTCGACTTACTTTTTTTTTCCATTTATTTACTTTTTCATTCAAAACACATTTACTAAGTGGTGCACACACTATATATAGGCACAGGGGATAGGAAAACAAATAAAAAGTCAGGCTTGCTTTTGAAAAACTGTCAAACTAACAGGGGAGTATTGAGAATGAATAATAGAGAGGGACAATGTCTGGTTGGGGGCTTGCACGCTGCATTTGGGGACCCACAGGAAAATCCCTTAATGTAGGCTGGGTTTTAGGAAGTCCTCCCAGAGTAGAAGATACTTGCAGGGTCTCAAAGGTCAAAGGAGAATTAAGCATGCAAAGGAGAAAGGTAAGGAATGTCTGTGCATAGAAAGCAGCAGTCAGGAGAGCAAGGAAACAGGAGGAAAATGGCACTCTGCAAGATCTGCAGGTGCTGGTTTGTGTATGAAGAGCCTGCAGTGAGAGGAGGAAGCAGTTGGGGATGAAGCCACAAAGGTAGGCAGGAGGTGGTTACAGAAGATTGTGCTGAGAATTCCAACCATACTCCTCCTTCCTTATCAATGGGGGATATTTTCCAAGACCCCCGGTAGATGCCTGAAACAATAGATAGCACCAAACCTGATGTTTTTTCCTAAATCCACATAACTATCACAAATTTTCACTTGCAAATTAGACACAGTAAGAGATAAAAATAACTAACAGTAAATAGAACAATTATAATAATGTAATAAAAGTCATCTTAGTATAGTCTTTCTCAAAATAGTATACTGTATTCACCCTTATTTTTGTGATGATGTGAGATGATGCAGTGTCCACCTGATGAGATGAATGATGCAGGTATTGCGACATAATATTAGGCTTCCACACAAAGGTAACATGAATACAAGCACCGGGATACCTTGACAATTGGTCTAATAACTGAACCGACTACTGAGTAACTAATGGGTAGGTAGCATATACTGTGAAGATGCGCTGATGTGGAATGGTGGGGGATTTCATCACACTACTCAGAGGGGTATGCATCTTAAAACTTATGAATCATATCTTTCTAGAATTTTTCCTTCAATATTTTTAACCACAGTTGCCCACACATAACTGAAACTGCAGAAAGCAAAGCCACAGATAAGAGCAGAGAGGCTACTGGACTTTTTTTTCGTAGAGGCCCTATCCTACAGAACTCCCCGCTCCTTACCTGTGGGCTGTGCAGAATGACTTCTTTCCTTTCACTGTAGCTTTCCAGTGGAGAAGCTGGACAAACAGTCCCTCATCAAGATCACCATCCATGGTGGTGAATCATGTTGACAGTACGTATCCTTGATATGATGTGATGAGAGGGCACTTTACCTCCGTGGTTTTCCTCCTGAAAACCACATAACCACAGTCTCATTATGAGAAAAACATCAGAACAATCCAACGGAGGGACATTCTGCAAAATACCTGATCAGTAATTCTCAAAACCTGAAGAGCTTGAGTAACTGTTGCAAGCCGAGGGGAACTTAAGACACCTAACCACTAAATATAACGTGGTATCCTGGATAGAATCCAGGAACAGAAAATGGATATTAGGTCAAAACTAAGGAAATTTAAATAAACTATTAATAACAAGGTTTCAGTGTTGGTTCATTAATTGTGACGAATATACCACACCAATGTTTTTAACACTAAGATGTTAAAAACAGGGAAGATTGGACTTTGGGGTATAGTCGAACTCTGTAACTGCCATTGCCATTTTTATAGTAAATCTGAAAATTATTCTAAAACACCAAGTTTAGCTGGGAGCAGTGGCACATGTTTGTAATCCCAGTATTTGGAAGGCTGAAATAGGAGGATCACAGGTTCAAGGCCAGCCTCAGCAATTTCATAAAGTATAAGCTTTATTTTAAACATAAGGCATAAAGACCAGGATACATGAAAAAGAAACATAGCTGCAACCATTTGAAAATCAGATTTCTTATTTTTAAAAAAGTTAGATTTCTGACTTCTCTTAAAAATTGAGAGGTCCATCAATATTTCCTTCTTCCCAGAGGATAATCAGGTGGTATGAGGCGTGTCTGTCCTTGAAACAGGGCTATCACAGTCTAGTTCTTAGAACTGCACCACTTCTCAGCCCAACTTCCCTTTTTGTCCTGATCTGACAGGTTTCTGTCCACTCCTGAGTTTTCTACCTATGGCATGGAGCAGACACAGTGGGGCAGGGAGGGAGACAGTGTCTATGGTGGCTGGGGCCAGCCCTTGTTCTGGAGGTGCAGTGGAGGGGGGGGGGGACAAGAATAAAGAGTGCTGTGTAAGGAGATCTTGTCAGTACTTAGCCATCCACTCACCCAGGCAAGCTGCACACCCTACCTTGTGGAGTGACTTACAGGTGTTGGGACCGGGGCATATCAAGCTCTACCCTGAGCTGTGTTTGGAGGAGAGGAGAGACACCCCTGGAGCACACTGCTAAGGAAAGGGAGTCACAAGATGGGAAGGGGAAAGAGCAGGTTTGCAGCTGGGTGCAGTGATGCACACCTGTAATCCCAGTACTTGGGAGGCTGGAGGATCGCAGACTTGAAGTGAGCCTCAGCAACTGAGACCCTGTTTCCAAATAAAAAATAAGATAGGACTGAGGGTGTACTTGGAGATGGAATGCCCCTGAGTTCAATCCCCAGCACCACAAAGAAAAAAGAAAAGAAAGAAAAAAGCAAGTTGCCAAGCATTATGTCTATTGCAGTCTTATTCTAAGAACCCATATATATAATTATAACAATAGGTACATAGCAATGCATACATTATCATATATATTAACTATATATAATGTATGCATTATAATTACATATATATATATATATTTCCATATATTCCCTATATATTCCATATATTTTGGTTATTATATACCAAAATATATCCATTAGTTTATAGGGAGCAGGAATGGGACTAGGGAATGATTTTCACTTTATTCACAAATATTTCCTGCTTTTCAATAAAATAAGCAGAAGCTCCTGTAATTAAAAAAACATTTTTAAGAACAGAAAAGGTTGTTTCTTTGAGCTTCCTCCAGTTTCTCCCACAGTAGGCAGCTGTCAGCTCCCGGGCCTGCACCTCTTGCTATGATGCCACTGCATACTTTATCACTTGAGACTGTCCATCACCGCACATGACAGCTCGTTATCGCCGCGCAGCTCTGCTCAGATGTTCCTCAGCACCCTGCGCAGCTCAGCTGCTCTTCTCTCCTCGCCCAGCGAATCTGTCCTCCACAAATTGCGTCCATTGTTTCCTGTTCATCCATGCCGTTTCATCCCTGTAACATTTAACAGTTATTTTTTTATGACAGAGGGAAAAAGAAAAATAATTTCACTGCCTAATATTAGAGGAATGGAAAAACGAATTATAAGACTTTTATAGGATGCATTTTTTTTTTTTTTTTAACTTGAGGACTCTGCTTGATCAGCTACTTCAGCTCAGATTCAGCTTAAGGAATCCTTTAGGGTTCAAAGTGCCTGAAATATAATAAGTACTTCATAAGTGTCTGTTAAATATATATTGAAAGAGTTAGTGCAATGTTTGAATCCCAATTGCTGTAGTTTTTTTTTTCCTCTTGTAAGTTACTAGTTTCTTCCAAATGTCTACAGTCTGCAAAAAGTTTAGTTTTAACAAGGTCTCTTACAATCATATGAATACTTTAAACATTTATCTTTGATTTATGTGAACTCGATTTATTCCTCAGAAACTTTTGCTTGCCTTTTGAATATTGCAATGAAAGTGTTTTTGTTTATGGGAGTATGGGTCTAGTTTCATTAATTGTGTGACCCTAGCAGCACCAACTAAGATCCCAAAGAAAGTGATGACTCTTAAAACACTTCCCAAGCCGGGTGTGGTGGCACATGCTTGTAATCCCAGCATTTGGGAGGCTGAGACCAGAGGATCCGGGTTTGCGGCCAGCCTCAGCTACCTAGTGAGGCATTCTGCAACTTAGTGAGACCCTGTTTCAAAATAAAGAATAAAAAATAGGGCTGGGGGGTGTAGCTCGGAGGTAAAATGTCCCTGGGTTCAATCCCCAGTACCACACACACACAAAAAAAAAAACACTTCCCATATGCTAAAAATTATCTTCATAATTTAAAAAAGTTTTTTTTTTCACCAAAGACCTTACATATTGTGGAAGTTGCCTTAATGATTACTGACGATCCCATTTGATCATGGCATATGATCCTCCTAATGTGCTGGTGAAATTCAGTTTGCTAGTATTTTATTGAAAATTTTTGTATCTATATTCTAGGATATTGGCCTGTAATTTCATTTTGTTATTATTTTTTTCAATTCTGGGGATCAAACCCAGGCCTTCATACATGCACCCTACAATTGAACCATATCCCCAGCCTGTCTTTTTTTTTTTTTTTTTTTTTGCAGTACTAGGGATTGAACTCAGGGGCATCCTACCTCCGAGCTATACTCCCGGACTATTTTTTATTCTTTATTTTGAAACAGGGTCTCACTAAATTGCGGAGTACTTTACTAGGTAGCTGAGGCTGGCCGCGAGCCCGGATCCTCTGGTCTCAGCCTCCCAAATCCTGGGATTACAAGCGTGTGCCACCACGCCTGGCTTCATTTTATTTTTTATTGAGGGTTGAATTAGTGTATCTTGCACTCATTCTTGAAAACACTCAAGTTTTTCCAGATACTTTGCTCTGGGCCACGTGAACATAACATTTTCTTTCCACTTATGGGATTAATTGAAATTAAATAATACCAGATTATGTTACTGCCTTCATTCAGATAAATGCTGAAAAGCACTTGTGCCAGCAGTAAACATCCTCTAAAAAAAAATAGATAATCCAAGCCAGATGTGGTGGTACATGCCTATGATCCCAGTACTTGGGAGGCTAAGACAGGAGGATCACAGTTTCGAGGCCAGCCTCAGCAACGTAGGGAGACTTTCAGCAACCTAGTGAGACCCTGTTTCAAAACAAAAAATAGGAAAGGGCTGGGGGTGTAGCTCAGAGGTTGAATGCCCCCGGGTTCAATCCCCAGACACCACCTTCAACACACACACCACACACAGGCAATCCTGCTGGGCATGGTAGCACAACAACTGTAAGCCCAATGCTCAGGAGGCTGAGATAGGAGGATCACAGGTTTGAGGATAGCCTCAGCAACTTAGTGAGACCCTGTTTCAAAACAAAAAATACAAAAGTATGGGGGTATAGCTTGGAGGTAAAATGTCCCTGATTTAAACTCCAATACACACACAAAAAAAGGCAATCATTAATTCATTAAGGGGCACCTTCAGAATCTCAAGGGAGATCAGCTAATTGAGAAAGCAAGACCTATTTAAGGGCAATACCTTGGCAGAATTAACACAAAATAAGAAGTCACTTTTGTATAGATAAATTTCAATTTTATTACTTCCAAGTTGATCTAGATCTTGGAGCCTGTTTCAGGCTAAACCAACTCAAAACAGAACTGGGATAAACGAAAAGGATAGTTTGTTTATCTTTATTCTGTGTCTTTTATGTGACAGCCAGTCTGGTGTGGTCACAAGATGAGACACAGGGGAGGCTCAGGAAAACCTGTGAGTGAGCATACTCAAAGGTCCTAGAAACAGGAGACTGGGCACACCAAACAGGCCCCTTGGGAAAGCACCAACATTGCCCAGGAAGCAGGAGGGGCGGGAGTGAAGGAGAGCCTGGGCCACGCCAGGACGCACAGTTCAGGGTTGGCTAGGTTGGATAATTACACTGGGATCTAAGCTTTAGGGGTGGTCCTTCATTGCCTGGTACCTGATCCTGGGATGATCAAGGCAGAATAGCGCCTCTTGGAGTGTAGGGGTCACACAGGGGAAACAGGCTCTGGACTGCTTAGTGTTCATGTCAAAGGCATACTCCCTTTGCTATTTCTAAGTATTGGCTGGTCCCTGAAGGAGCAGTCTCTCTCCAGCCAGAAAGGTTCCTAACATGTCAAGACTTCATAATTTACAGAAAATAAAAATATAAATAATACAATCTTCAATATGGGAAATAGTATATTTCTGAAGGCTAGTACACAAAAGTAGCACTTTAAGATATTCTTTTGCTGTTGCATACCTGTAATCCCAGTACTTGGAGGGTGAGACAGGAAGGTTGCAGGTTCCAGGCCAGCCTCAGCAAGTAGTGAGAGTCCCAGCAACCTAGAGAGATCCTGTTTCCAAACAAAAAAATTTTAAAAAGGGCCGGAGGTGTAGTTCAGTGTAGTTCAGAGGTAGAATGTCCCTGGCTTTAAAAAAAAAAAAAAAAAAAAGTATATTCTTTTCCCAGTGTGAAGGCATCTGAGAAATTCAAAGTATCCATCCAGGATAAGATCGGTGAGTGGCATGAGAGATGATTCATCTTGGCTGCAAGGTCTCTACTGCAGCCCACTAGGAGGCATTTTAGAAAATCTGGGGATATTTTGATTTTACAATGACCGAAGAGTGCTTTGGGATCCCATTGACTGTAACCCAAGAGTGGTGAATGTTCTGCCATGCACGAGACAGAGCCCACCATGAACTGTCCTAAGTCTACGTATCTTTTGCTTCCCCACTGGAGGTCATGGAGCTAACAAATCTATTTATAATTATCTGAACCTAGTAGCCCCATTGTATTTTACATTAAAAACAGCTTTTAAATAGTAAGATTCTTTGAAAAGTCAGAAAGGAAGATTGTACTTGGTTTTGCTCCTATCTCCACAGAGAATTTCTTACATTTTAGTGTCAAATGTGTGGAGAAAATTCACACACCTAGTTTTTTTTTTCTTTTATTATTTTCCTGTATTTTTATACTTCTCTTAAAACTAAACTTTTCCAGTCTAGTGTGGTGGTGCACACCTGGAATTCCAGTACTTGGGAGGCTAAGACAAGAGGATGGCAGGTTTGAGGCCAGCCTCAGGAATTTACAGTGAGGTCTTCTACAACTTAGTGAGATCCCATTTCAAAATAAAGAATAAAATTGTTCTGGGGGTATGGCTCAGAGGTAGAATGCCCCTGGGTTCAATCCCCAGTACCATAAATAAAAGAATTAATTAATTAAGATAAACTTTTCCACTAAAGTAGATGTAAACCTCTAATCACTCCATCAGGTCCAGAATAGTTATGTGCAACCATTTTAATTTTGAATGCAAATATTTTATTATAAATTTATTTTGCTTCTTTTATATATATTAGGGTATCCTATTGGTTATTTTGAAATTACATGTAGATGATATTATCTGTGCATTCTATTTGAGAATTTTACAATGAGAATATCAGAACATCTGTTATAAAAACACTACTTTCAATCCATGCATAAAGGCTCCATATTCTCCCTAATCATATTCTTTGATTCCATTTGTGACATTCTAGAAAGTCACTATAAATATCCATGATGATCCTATTCTGAACCTGCATTGCCATTGACAAAACTATTTACAGATCTGACTTCTGAGATGTAGACCATTTTTTTGTTTTGTTTTGTTTTTTGTTTTTTGCGGTACTGGGGATTGAACCCAGGGGCATTCTACCTCCAAGCTACACTCCTAGCCCTATTTTTTTTTTTAATTCTTTATTTTGAGATAGAGTCTTACTAAGTTGTGGAGTGCCTCACTAGGTAGCTGAGGGCTGGCGGCGAACTCGGATCCTCCAGTCTCAACCTCCCAAATGCTGGGATTACAAGCGTGCACCACCACACCCAGCTGAGATGTAGACCATTGTAAGGACAAATTTTTAAAATGCTATTAAAGTTGTAATGTTGATAGTCTTGTAGTCGCATTTTTTTCCTTTTTTAGGGTTAGTACCACGAGGCTTATTTTCCTGTTATATGAAAAGCTGGTGATGAGAAAAACAGGTAGGAAAAGGACATGAGAAAACTTCTAATCAACTAATGTTAATCAACCTCATTATCATATTCTGAATATTAGTGTTTCACCTTTAATCGCCTGTTTTGAGTTTAAGATACATAACTGTAATTGAAACTGAGAGTTAAGGTGAGCATGGCGGCCCACTTGGGAGACTGAGACCGGAGGATCCGGGTTCGCAGCCAGCCTCAGCTACTTAGTGAGGCCCTCTGCAACTTAGTGAAACCCTGTTTCAAAGTAAAGAATAAAAAATGGGACTGGGAGGTGTAGCTGGGAGGTAGAATGCCCCTGGGCTCAATCTCTAGTACAGAAAAAAAAAAAAAAAAACCAACTGAAAGTTATACTGGAAAAAGAAAATAGAAAGTCACTGTAGAACAGAGAACACATTAAGGGTTACCCGGGACTAGGGGCTTGGGAAAAGGTTTTATTATAAAGGGAGCACCATGAGGGAATGGAAGCAGCAGGACAGGGCACTGTTAACTATTCTGAATCTTAATTGTGTTTGTTGATGATTACATGTAGACATGCATTTGTCAAACCTTAGAGACTTGTACACCAGTAAAAAGTAAAAAATAATAATAAGTGAATTTTACTGCATATAAATTTTAAAGTAAATTTAAATGATTAAAAAAAAAACAACTGGATAACGAACACAAATAAAACTCAGAAAAATGAGACAACCAAAATGGTGGTGTTGGGTCTCAGAGTTGTGAACTAGGCCACAGAAATCCTGAATAACATTCCTGCCCCCAGAATACAGTTCACCTCTCCAGTGACTATATGACTCTTTCTATCAGGGACAGTTTCATTTTCCTGTGAGTAGTGTCAGAGGTACAGAGAAGAAACTCCTTTTTATTGAATTTATAACAATGAATGAGCTACGTTTCAACCAAAGCCAACAAGCCATGGGCAGCTGAGGTTAAAACCTAGGCCGCTGGATGCTCGCGCTTTCTTCAGTGCTTTGTGCCGAAGTGAAGAGCACCATGAATTCTGAAGTTTTTCCATTCATTGCCGGCATTACACTCTAAAGTTAAATAAAATAAAATGTCAGTCCTAGCATTATAGTACCACCTGAGTTTACTAAGAAAGCAAAAGAACTGGTTTCCTTAATAACATTGCTATTCACATTCCTAGAAGAAAAGTGTACTGTAATGTCACTTATATTGGCAGAATACAAGCCTCTTGTGTTTTTATAAGGTGTTTACAACAGGCCAGTGTTTTAGCTAGGGTGTTAAAGGCTTTTCTTGCCATTTACATGATATTATGTAGCCTTCTAAAACTACTTTGGGAAATTTTAACCTGTAGAAATGTTTGGTTCACTTATTGCAGGCAATTAAAATAGCTAAGGGAGGAACATTAACTAATAAAATGTCTTAATTTGGATAATATTCAAATAATAGGTGTCAAGATGATGAATTAATAGCTCTTTAAATTTTCTTGCCAAACAGCTATTGAATCAATTAAGCTAGATGAATAAGTAGCAGGAATCTAACATTTAAGTAATCATTAATTGATACCTGTACTAAGAACCTGTTATTTAAATTCAGTGTGCTTAGCTTTCTAAAAGAAGAACCAAATAAATGTCAGTCTGATAAATTTGCTTGCAGTAATTGACACTGGAGTTAGCTGTATATTCAAATCATTTTTAAAACGTCGAATTTTTTTTTTTTCAGTACAGAGGATTGAACCCACAGGCATTCTGAACTATACCCCTAACCCTTTTTTGTAATAATTTCTAATTTTGAAACAGGGTCTTGCTAAGTTCCTGAGGGTCTCACTAAGTTGCTGAGGCTGGCCTGGAACCTGAGATCTCCCTGTCTCAGCCTTCCAAGTACTGGGATTATAGGCATACACTACCACACATGACAAAAAAGCAAACAAACAAAAAAAAACTACTTTTATTTTATTTATTTATTTGGTACTGGGGATGGAACCCAGGGGAATTCTACATCCGAGCTATACCACCAGCCCTATTTTTTATTCTTTATTTTGAAACAGGGTCTCACTAAGTTGCAGAGGGCCTCACTAAGTTTGAGGCTGGCCACAAACCCGGATCCTCCTGTCTCAGCCTCTCAAGTACTGGGATTATAAGCACGCGCCATGCTGGGTTTGTTTACTAGTTTTTTATTAGCAGCCTGATACTATAGAGATCTACTCTTTTCTTCTATTGCTCTAATTTCTCTGGTAATGATTACAATCTACACAATTTTTAAATAACAATGCCCAGGGAAGGTTCCTAATTCTCCTGGTGACCATGGATATTGGGTTCTGGAAAGCTGTGGAGGACTTCATTCAGTTCTATCGAGTTCCCAGAGTTACTGCATATTGAAGCACTGTGAGCAAGTCATATTTTATAGATATTTTGTTCAAATATATAAGAACAGAAATCTATGTTTTCCATTAACAGAATGTTTTCTTTTCTTTTTTAGCAAAGTGGAGAAGCAATTTGAAAAAAAAGGCACATAATTTGCATGACATTAAACACTTCACAAGAGAATTGCTATAAATAGGATTCGACCCAGTATAGAAAAGATTTTTACCATTTAATCTTCATTTCTTTCCATTGTTATTTATCATTCTTACAAGGGTTTTGTACAGTTTATCACAGATGTTATTTCCAATCTCAGACAAGGTTTGGTAGATGAGCACTAAGCTATTTTTCTCATATTCAGAAGTCACAAACAAAATAGGGAGCCGGGCGTGGTGGTGCATGCCTGTAATCCCAGGACTTGGGAGGCTGAGACAAGAGGATCATTGGTTGGCAGCCAGACTCAGCTACTTAGTGAGGCCCTCTCCAACTTAGTAAGACTCCGTTTCAAAATAAAGAATAAAAAATAGGGCTGGGGGTGTAACTTGAAGGTAGAATGCCCCCTGGGTTCGATTCCCAGTACCAAAAAAAACAAAAAAAAAAATAGGTCTATGCATATTCTTATCTAATTCTCTAGGTATCACTCAATAAATTTTTATCAGAAACTGAATGACAGTATTAAACATAATCTTTTCCAAATATACTACCTTATCACACACCATTTCGTTATAGTTTTAATATCTTACTTTTATGAAATTATACAAAACACTTTCGCATAATAATACACTAACATTTATTTAGCAAATAGGATATGCCAGGTACTTTCATGTCATGAATGCTAGGTTTTATTCATTTGAATTCATTCCCTGACTTGTTTCAACAGGGGATTTAAAGTGTTTTAGCCAGGTGTGGTGGCACATGTCTGTAATCTCAGTACTTGGGAGGCTGAGACAGGAGGACTTGCGTTCAAGGCCAGCCTCAGCAATTTAGCAGGACCTTCAGCAACTTAGTGAACCCTGTTTCAAAAAAAAAAAAAATTAAAAAAGACTGGGGGTGCATCTCAGAGGTAAAATACTCCTGGGTTCAATCTCCAGTACTGGATAAATAAATAAAGTTTTAAAATACATAACTGGATTTGCATGCATTTTCAAGCCAGAGATCCTCTTAGGGTCTAAGTCAGAATACATTCACTCCTTTGCTGAAAAACCCCAAGAGCTGCCTTTCCTCCTCTGGAAAAAGCTCCCAGTTGCTTTACATTGCTCAAATTAGTGATTCTGTCTCTATATAAGCATAACCTGGCTCTCTCTCTCTCTCTTTTTTTTTTTTTTTTTTTTCGGTACTAGGGATAGAACCTAAGGGCATTCTACCCCCAAGCTATACCCCCAATCCTATTTTATTCTTTATTTTGAAACAGGGTCTCACTAAGTTTCAAAGGGCCTCACTAAGTAGTTGAGGCTGTCTACAAACCCGGATCCTCCAGTCTCAGCCTCCCAAGTACTGGGATTACAAGGATGCACTACCACAGCCGGCTACTGGCTCTCTTTTCAAATCTACCCTGCTAAGGTCCTACTCCAAAACTATTGAATCAGGGCTAGCTACATCAAGCTTGGGATCCCCAGGTGATTCACATGTGCAGTCAGCATGTAGAAACTCCACCCTGTGCCATCAGGCTTTCCCCAAGACATACTGTCCAATACTCCTCCTCCCAGTCCTCACTCCAAACCTCTTGTCCTACATCTTTCCGTACAGCTCATTCCACTCAAGTCAGGCTGGCTCCTCGCGGACCTTCTACATTGCACACTCCCAGCCCAAGGCTTGGCATCTACTCTTCCCTCTTCCTGTCATATTCTTCTCCCAGCCATTCACAAGACTTGCTCCCTCACCTCCTTCACACCTTGACTTAAACTCATCGGTGCCAGTGTGGTGAGGGTTCCTTGTGCTCCTATTTTAAGCCACACCACTCCCACTCTGCTCTGATTCTTTCCTTTCCTTGCTTTATTTTAATCAATAGCATTTATCACTACCGTGTGTGTGTGTGTGTGTGTGTGTGTGTGTGTGTGTGTGTGTGTGTGTTTTGCTGGGGACTTAACCTAGGGGCATTCAACCTGTGAGCCACACCCCACTCCTATTTTAATTATTTTTTTATTTTGAAACAGGGTCTTGCTAAGCTACTATGCATTGGCCTCAAACTTGTAATCCTCCCATCAGCCTTCCAAGTACTGGGATTACAGATGTGCACCACTGTGCCCAACTTCTGAGATGATAGATCTGCTACTTAGACATTTGCTTATTTTTTCTCTCTCTCTCTCTAATCTCCTCACTCTGCAAAACTAAGTTCTGTGAACAGGGCTTCTTTTTGTTCTGTTCACTGCTATATCCTCAGGACCTAGGATAGTACCTGCCACTTATTTGCCCCCCCCCCTGTATACATATATATATATATATTTTTTTTATTTTTTATTTTTTTTTTTTGCGGTACTGGGGATTGAACTCAGGGGCATTCTACCTCCAAGCTATACCCCCCAGTCCTATTTTTCATTCTTTATTTTGAAACCGGGTCTCACTAAGTTGCAGAGTGCCTCACTAGGTAGCTGAGGCTGGCCACGAACCCGGATCCTCCAGTCTCAGCCTCCCAAATGCTGGGATTACAAGCGTGCGCCACCACACCCGGCTTCAATGTATATTTGATGAATCAATTAAGAGCAAAACAACAACAACCTTATATAGAAGAATAGCATGAGATGTTTCAGGTTTTCTTTACCCCAACGCCAGGAAGTAGGTATTTATAATTTTCTCTCAGCTTCCTCCTTCTAGGGTCACTTTTAACTAATGTAGAGAGATGCCTTTCTAAACCACCATGCATTCTGGTGTTCACTGCTACCTGCAATTCCAAATCAGCTGTCACTGTCATATGGCAGTGCTCTTGGCTCCACACTAGTGTCAGGAGAGGGGAATGTGGGGTAAACCACACTCCCCATTACTGGCTCTTCATTTCCCAATTATCTCCTTAAATATGAGTACAAACATATCAGACTTCAGTGAACTCTGGGGATTTACATCAAAGAAATGCAAACATGGACTAGAATAGTGTACATGCCTTTTTTCTGAAAGTACTTTATTGGTTCAGCTCAACTTCCCACTGCCCATCTTCCCCAAACCCAGGGGCATTCTACCTCTGAGCTATACCCTTATTTTTCTATTTTTTGTTTTGAAAAGGGGTCTCACTAGGTTGCTGAGAGTCTCACTAAGTTTCTGAGACTAGTCTTGAACCTGTGATCCTCCTGTCTCAGCCTCCCAAGTACTGGGATGACATGTGTATGTCACCACACCCAGCTAATTATCTCCTTTTGGTACACAATGTTAGGTCCTTCTTGCACTTCCAACTCTGTTAAGGTATTTGTCTAAATAAAAATGACAATTGTCTCTTAAATATGAGTTAAGAACTATAGTGAAAGCTATAGAAATAATCTGCCTCCATTAAAAGTCATATAGAAAGCTGGGCAGGGTGGCACACATCTGTAATTCCAGTAATTGGAAGGCTGAGACAGGAGAATCTCAGGTTTGAGGACAGCCTCAGCAACTTAGCGAGATGTGCAGCAACCCTAGCAACACCCTGTTTCAAAACCAAAAATAAAAATGGCTGGAAGTGTAGCTCGGAGGTAGAATGCTCCTGGGTTAAATCACCAGTACCACAAAAAATTATATTTATATATAATTAATATATATTAATGTATGTAATTATATGTTTGTGTGTGTATATGTTAAATATATTATGAATTTAATATATTACATAAAGTATACTATATATTAAAGAAAGAGATTATATATGTTATATATATATATATATATATATATATATATATGAGGTTAAGTAACTTCTCAAGGTAAAGTATCTAGTAATCAG
Organism: Graphiurus murinus; assembly: GCA_004027655.1. Classification (NCBI taxonomy): domain Eukaryota; kingdom Metazoa; phylum Chordata; class Mammalia; order Rodentia; family Gliridae; genus Graphiurus; species Graphiurus murinus. The sequence goes on along the minus strand of PVLC010011748.1, from coordinate 29,358 downwards.
AATTCAAGCCTAGATCATCTGTGATAAAGAATTCCTGGATTAGGCAGAGATTAATTTTGCCATTTTAAAGAGGAAGACACCAGCACAGCACCCCTTGTTTGACCTTGCTTACCAGTGTGAGTTGACCTGGAACACAGGTCTTTTCATTATATCACACTGCAACAGAGGCTGAAGTAGTTTATCCTCAGAAGCTATAAATTTAGTTAATATAATTGATATAGCTATAATGTTCTTTGTGGAGGCACTATAAGTTTAGGAACATGCACATTTATGGCCAATAATTACATAGTGCTTACCAGAGGACAGGCACTCTTACAGTTGTGTTGGAGTATATGACTCATATACTCCTCATTGCAATCTCATGAAATGAGAATTGTTATTATTATCTGCATTTTACAAGTAAGGTCACATGGCTGGAAAATGGTAGAGATGGAATTTTAAAGCAAGTAGACTGGTTCCTAAGTGTGTGTTCTTAATCCCTCTGTGATATAAAGAAATCATCCCTGTTTTAAATTCTGACCTCATTTTGAAGATTTATTATATGCCAGACTACTCTAGATGCTTTACAGATTGTATTGGGCTGTTCTGCTGCTATAACAAAATACTTAAGACTAGATAATTTATAAAGAATAGAAGTCAGGCATGGTGGCTCACATCTGGGTAAGCCCAGTACTTGGGAAGCTGAGATAGGAGGATCGCAGGTTCAAAGGCAGCCTCAGGGACTTAGTGAAACTGTTAGCAACTTAGGGATATCCTGTTTCCAAATAAAATAAAAAATACAGCTGGGGTGTAGCTCAGAGGTAGAATGCCCCTAGGTTCAATCCCCAGCACCACAAACAACAAAAAACCTGCATCCGGGCATGGTGGCATCCACCTGTAATCTCAGTACTTGGGAGGGTGAGACAGGAGAATCACTAGTTCAAGTCTCATCAGTTTCTCATATAAGGTCATGCAGCAAGTAGGTGGTAACTCCAACCTTTGAACCTATGCTTTGCTTACCATATGATATTCTCTTCTCAGGATATATAGTGCATATATAAACATATATGCACAAATATACATATAGCACACGGAATCCAAGTTCTCAGTGAGATTATATGGTAAGAAAGAAAACAAACACATGAACTTCTGATTTTATTTTATTTTATTTTATTTTTAAAAATGATGATGGTGGGAACCATATTTTCCCTTGACCTTGAGAGGAAGGATGATGACCTGTTTTTCTTTATAGCCCCAACATTAAGCACAGTGATGGTGGGTAGAAGAGTAAATATTCACTTCCACAAAGATGGGTTTATTTGTGTGGGGGGGGGGGGATAGAACCTAGAGGTACTCCACTACTGAGCTAAATTTTAAATTTTATCTACATTTTAAATTTTAACTAGCCTGTTTTAAATTTTATCCTGAGACAGGATCTCACTAAATCGTTCAGGCTGGCCTTGAACTTCCAATCCTATAGCCTCCATCTTCCAAGTAACTGGGATTATACGTGTGCCACTATGGCCAGCTGAAGATTTACTCCTTATATCATGAATTTTGAAATATGATGGGATCCTTTAAAAGTGACATTTTATGCCTGAAATGTAAATAGTCATAGTCAAAAAGATAGTTTAAGATTTTGTGGGTAATTTTAAAAAGAAAGGGTATTAGCCAGGCAGGGTAGTGCATGACTGTAATCCCAGCACTTGGGAGGCTGAGACAGGAAGATTGCAGGTTTAAGGTCAACCTCAGCAACTTAGCAAGACCCTCAGCAACTTAGTGAGATTCTTCAAAAATAAATAAATAAATAAGGCTAAGGGTGTAGCCTTCTCCACAGAAGAAGGAAGGAAGGAAGGAAGGAAGGAAGGAAGGAAGGAAGGAAGGAAGGAAGGAAGGAAGGAAGGAAGGAAGGAAGGAAAAGAGAAAGGGTATCATGAAAGGGTTCTGAACACAAGGTAACGTTAATCTGAAAAGTGGTTGGAAAACATTACATGACGGAGAGTAAGGACAGTGCACCCATTTGGGTTTTTACAACCATGCTGGCCAGGAGGCTAGTATGGGGTGTAGAAGCTGTGGCCAGCAGAACACTGGCCCCCAGATATGCCCACATTCTACTCTTCTATGGATATGTTACTTTATTCGCAGATGGGATTAAGTTAAGGATATTGAGATGAGGAGATTATCTTGGTGGTCCAACATAATCACAAGGATACCTAGAAGTGAAGTAGGGTGGCAGGAGAGCCAGAGTTAGAGGGGGAGATATGACAAAAGAAGCAGTGATTGGGGTGACATGCTTTGAAGATGGAGGGAAGGATCACAATCTGAGTAACGTGGGCAGTCTCTAAAGGCTGGGAAAGGCAAGAACATGATTTCTCTCCCCCATCCCTAACACACCATGAGCATCCAGAAGAAATGCAGCCCTTCCAGCTCTTTGATTTTATTTCAGAGAGACCTGTTTTGGACTGTGACCTCCAGAACTGTAAGATAATAAATTCGTGTTGTTTTAAGACACCGCAGTGTGGCAAGTTGTTACAGCAGCAATAGGAACTGATACACAAACCAAGCTATGAGTCATCATCATGGTTCAAAGAAATCATTTTTTAAAGCCTATTCCTGTAGGCTCAGCAAGCAAAAGAATATATCACAAACAGCCAGAGTGATAAATTTAACTTTGTAAACTTTTCATATATCCAACATTAAAGGCAAGAGATGCCAGGCAGTATTGGCACACACCTGTAATCCCAGTATTTAGGAGGCTGAAACAGGAGGATCAAGGACAACCTCAGCAACTTACGGAGATCCTGTTTAAAATAAAATAAAAAATTTAAAAGGACTGGGGATGTATCTCCAAGGTAGAATGCCCTGGGGTTCAATTCCCAGTACAAAAAAAAAAAAAAAAAAAAAAGCAAGGGACAAATTGAGAAGAAAAAATACCTCCAATAAATATGACGAGAAAAAAAAAATAGAGTTTTTGATAGAGAGCTCCTCTAAGTAGGAAAACAAAGCAACATCCTGATGGCAAAGTTGGTAAAGGACATAAACATATACTACCTAGGAAGAAGGTAATGGCAACACACATACACTTAAAACATAATCTTGTGTTAAATGAAGGAATGCAAATTAAAATAAAATCAATATACCATTTTTATTTTACAAAAATGGAACAGACTTGTTTTTTTTTTAATCACACTGAAAAGTTAGCAAAAAATTCCAGCAGACTGGAGCTCTTAGCCACTGCTAAGTGAAGCATTTATTCCTGGGTTCTTCACAAAAAGCAATGTATTAACACATGTTCACCATTGTCTTCATATTTGCATTGCTGATTAAGAAGTTCTCCACTTAGCCCTTGGGCAAGTTACTCTTTTTCCCCTCCACATCACTACTCTACATAGCTGTCCACCTCTCTCTTCTATGGGTAGATTCATGGGCTCACTCCCTTGCCCTGAAACTTCTAGATGGGTTTAGCCAAGAAAGGAACTGAAAGGAGCTCAGAGGAGAGGGAGGGAGATTGCACTGTATTTCTCTAGTTAAATGTATTCATTCCCCCTCTGACTCCCCCTTTGCAGCCACAGTTTGTGAGTGGCTTTGTTCCTCTAAGCTTGTGGCTCTCAAACTTCAAGGCATCAGACTCATTGGGGGGCCTTTTTTCTGATTCAGTGGGATGGAGTAGGGCCCAAGAATTTCCATCTCTAACAGGTTCCAGGTGTTGCTGATGCTGGTGGTCCAAAACTATACCTGGAAAAGCATAGCTTTAAGGCAGCAGTTCCCTCTGGAGTAGTCCCCATTCCTCAGCTGAGGCTCTCTGCGGTCCAGGAACATCACAGTCTTCACAGCCTTCCCTTTCTCCTCTAGGGACAGGGACAGGAAGGGCTTCTTTAACAATCTCTGAGAGTCTCACCATTCCTTATTGATTCCCTTAACTCTGCTCAAACCTCTTGTAATCAGCCCCTTCATTAAAGTATCTTGAATTAAACACTGTATGCCATAGATTTTCTACTAAAATCCTGGCTGATGTAGGGATTTATCCTAGGAAAATAATCAGAGATGTGAACAAAGTCTATGTACAAGGGTGTGTTCTGCAGCATCATTAACAAGAGCAAAAACATTAGAAACAAGACACATGTTCAACAATAGGGGACAGATGAATATTATGCAATTATATTACTAACTGGATAATGACCAACTTAGGGAATGCTCACAATGTAATGTTCAAATGAGAGCAAGATACGAACCCATAGTTAGAGAATGCCCCGATTTTGTAATTATGTGTGGATGTGCTGGCATAAGGTTCAAATTGGGGTGAAATTGAAGAGAGTTGTTATGTGACAATGACTACATACACAGTCCATGGGAGGAAGATTTGATATGTAAGTAAGTTTGTATTTTTCTGATTGAATGGTTTGAACCACAGGTGTCATTCCAATTTTGATTTTTTTTTCCCTTCATTTTCAGTTTCAGTATTAAGAGTACATTTAATAATAAATATGCTTTAATACAGAAGAACCAGAATTATACTCTTAAGATGGGCATAGTGGTGCAACTCTGTACTTGGGAGTACAGTACTTGGCAGGCTAAGACAGGAGGATTGCAGGTTCAAGGACAGCTTCAACAACGTAGGCAGACACTCAGCAACCTAGTGAGACCCTGTTTCAAAATAAAAAATAAAATCGGCTATGGGTATAGCTCAGAAGCAGAATGTCCCTGGGTTCAATCCCCAATAACCACACGCACACATACACACAGAGAATTATATTCTAACCATGGAATTAATTCTTTATGTCACAGCCCCACTTTATATAAGTCTTTTTAAATATATAGGTCCCACAAATGTTTACTTAGTGTCTGCCCTCAAGGAATTTACAGTCTAGCAGGGCACATAAGATGCAATGCAGAGTAGTTGAAAGAAGGTAACTTGGAATTACAACACCAGAATTTCAGTCTAGGCTATGTCATAACCACAATTAAGCATCCTATGAAATCTTTTGCAGGGGATGTAGTAGGATATAAATTATAAAGCTCAATTATGTAACCAGGGAATCATGAAAAGCTTTTTCATCAGAGTCTGAGTGTTCTGTGGCACGCATTACAGCAGGTATGTGTTTACCAAGTCAGAGTTAACATTCGTCTACCCTGTTCATTCTTCTCTGATTCCGAACAGACTTACACGTCGTTCTCACTGCGTCTGTTTAAATGACAAGTTTTTACATACTGGTTACACAGAGAGCGAATATTAAAAAACCCAGAGCTGAGGGTTAAAACAGAAGTGGCATTATTCTTAGAGGGGGGAAAACAGGCATTCTGTGCCTGACTCTTAGGATGGGCATCCTATGCCTGGAAAGGCTGTTCAGAAATCTAGAGAATGGAGAGTGCAATGTAACATGGATGAGCCAATCGATATAGAGTGACAAAGAAAAATTATATACTAGAAAGACCACCCAATGGTTGGGACCAAACTGATACTGTCTGAGGGATCCCACCAAAATTTGAATGTACGTTAAAACTGAAACATCAGATTGGGGGATATGAACAGCTAACACACATGAGATTTCCCATTCTGATCTTTCCCTTTGGCACTTCAGCAACTTGATATTCTATTCATCACGTTCTCTCACTTTTGCTGAACAAACTTTTTGTCCAAATAATAGCTGGGTTTTTTTTTTTTTTTTTTTTTACTTTTCTCTGTTCTTTTGGAATGACTGCTTGCTTTTTTTGTTTTGTTTGCTTTGGTACTGGGGATTGAATCCAGAAGAGTTCTACTTCTGAGCTGGACCCCAGCCATTTATTTATGTATTTACTTATTTATTGTGGTATTGGGGATGAGACCCAGAAGCACTCTATCTCTGAGCTTCACCACCAGACCAGTTTTATTTCTTATTTGGAAACAAGGTCTTGCTAGGTTGTTGAGAGCTCACTATGTTGCTGAGGCTGTCCTTGAACCTGCCATCCTCTTGTCTCAGCCTCCCAGTACTAGAATTATAGGTGTGTACCACCATACTCATCTTATTTCTTGTTTTGAAGCAGAGTCTCACTAGGTTGCTGAGGGTCTCACTAAGTTGCTGAGACTGGCCTCAAACCTGAGATCCTCCTATCGTAGCCTCCCAAGTACTGGGATTATAGGTATGTGCCACTGTGCCCAGCTTGGAATGTTTACCTGTTGCAACTTCATTTATCTTCCCAGATACAGCATGCTTTTGTGGTTGGCCTTGCCAGTAGTACACTTGTTTGACCAGTAAATTGGACTCCTTCTCATCAGTACATAACCTTGTGTCATAGCCTGTTTGCCAGACGACAAAAATAGGAGTCCCCAGCTGGGCATTGTGGTGCATGCTTGTAATCCCAGTAGTTGGGAAGCTGAGACAGGAGGATTATAGGTTCAAGACAAAGTTAGCAAGACTCTTCACAACTTAGTGAGACCTTGTTTTCAAAATAAAAAATAAAACAGAGTTGGGGATGCAGCTCAGAGGTAGAATGCCCCTGAGTTTAATCCCAGTACCAAAAAGAAAAAAAGAAAAAATCAGAATCCTTGATGTCTATTTTCTTTGCCCATTCTCTGAAGGTGTGAAGGTGCCACATTTGGCTATAGAATTACACAACTAATCTTAACTTCTACCAAAAATGATGGTTAAGGATTCAATAAAAATTCTCTTCCAAATTAATCAGGAAATATACTGTATAAAGGAAATCTTCTATAAATAGATGGTAAAATAAAAGACATAATCATATTCTAAGAAACAATCCTCTCCTACCTGTGAAATAGGATGAAATATAACAACCTTGCTTCTCGATCATTACTCAGTGACACAGTGACCATGATTCATTGACTAAAGTCATTGAAGTTCCACTCATCCTTAGTTACCTAGGTCATTTATTATCAAGTAGGGAAGCAATAGAATGACATTTTCGGGTATCCAAGGACTCAGAAACCAGATTATCTTCCCAAATAAATATCCTAAAGGCCTGCCTTGGAAATCCAACCTATTAATCATAATTTAGACTCAAGAAAAAGAAGTGGTGGCTAAAAGGAGGTTGGGTGATCAATAAGATAAGTTATGTATATAGACATATTGGATTTATATAAATGGTCTGTATATTTGCAATAAAGTTACTTGAAACAGATAGTTTATATTATTTAACACAAAGACAATGACTCAGTTTATGACTACATTCTAAATGAAATTTTTTTTCATCCAGAAGAGAAAAAGGAGAAATTGTGCCAAGGGAAGCCAAAGCCTTGGGTGTCACATCCTTCATAGAAGGGAGTAAAGTTCTTACATTGCTCTTGATCTTAATAATTAGATGGCAAAGGTCTAAGAGTGGTTTAATGGAGACAGGATGCTTCCCTTCTCAATTATTGCAGAGAAAAAGAGCAAATTAATAGTCCATACCTAAGAAGAGGAAAGGGATTAAAAGCCAGGAAGTATAAAACTGACATTTTTGTTTCAGTAACAATTAAAATGATCCTTTGCTGTCATCTGCCCAGCACCCCTGCATTTTTTCTGAGGAAAGCATCCCTGCCTTCATCACACTGTAAACACAGGCTCTGAATGGAAATGACATTGTTGATGGATGCTCTTACTTACCTGGAGGACGTGACTATCTGACTTTAGCTGGACCAATCATAGAACCCCGTCACCCTCACCCACTCACCACCCAGGCCTGGAAGCCAGCCCAGCTCACAGGCAGACAGACACTCCACATAAGCAGTGAGCATCATGCTCCTTCTCCAGTGTTTTTCCAACAGGACCTGCAGAGAACAGTTTTGCTTCTTTGGAGATAAAGCTGGGAGATGTATGGGGTGTGTGGGGGTAGAGAAAACTGGTCAGAGAGAGGCAAAGAAGGGAGGTAGAGCAAGAGAATCTTGGAGGTGTCATCCCTGGCTCAGTGGACCTTAGCTGCGCTCTTGCATGAGCCAATGAATGTCCATTTTGCCTATAAACTAATTCAAGATAAACCCCTGCATCTTGCAATCAAATGCATAAGTGCAAGAAGAGCAATCATCAATGTAAATGAGCTTAATTCTCTTAGCAAAAATATCAAAGACTCAGATTGGTGTGGAAAAATGAAATCCAGTTATTTAAAAGAAAGACATTTAAAGTAAAAGTTTATAAAATATTTAAATACAATAATTTGCCAATAAAACCAGACATATATATATATATGTATACACACACACACACACACACACACACACACACACACACGTATGACAACAGAACTCAAAGCTGAAAGCACCAAATTAAAAAATGTTGTCCCATTGGAAGAACATAGCGGGGCAATGTAGATGCTCAAGAGTCTTCAAGAAACTTACATATTTCTTTTTTTCTCAGTACTAGGGACTGAACCCAGAGGCATTCTACTGCTGAGCTACCCCTCCAGACCCATTTATTTATTTATTTATTTATTTATTTATTTATTTATTTATTTATTTATTTATTTGTTTATTTGTTTGTTTATTTATTTGAAACAAGGTTAGATTGCTGAGAACCTCGCTATATTACTGAGGCTATCCTTGAAACTGTGATCCTCCTGTCTCAGTCTCCCAAGTACTGGGATTATAGATGTGTGTCACTATGCCCAGTAAGAAATTTATCTATTTCTGTTTCACCGTCCTTGGCATGTGGCTTTCATTCTGATTGCAAGATGGATACTTCAGCCTCAGACACCATTTCTGTATTCCAGGTAGTAAAAAAGAAGAAAGAGCCAGGTGTGATGGCATGCATCTGTAATCCCAGCTCTTGGAAGGCTGAGACAGGAGGATCTCTGGTTCAAGGACAGCATCAGCAACTTAGCAAGATGCTCAGAAATCTAATGAGACCCTGCTTCAAAATCAATTGTGTGTGTGTGATCCTCCTGTCTCCACTTCCCAAGCACTGGGATTACAAGCATGCGTCACCACACCTGGCTAAAAACATTTTTTTTTTTTACAAGTGCTGAGGGTGTACCTCAGAGGCAGAAGGACCCTGGGTTCAATCCTGAGTATCCCTCCACACCAAAGAAGGGAGAGACAAAGCAAAGAGAAACAAAGAAAGCAGAACTTTCTAGGAACCACTGGCAAACTTGTTTTATATTTCCTTGATAAAAAGTGTTCCACATAATCATCCCTAATTACAAAGGAGGCTGAGAATTATAAACGGGGTGCATTACCACCCCCAAATCATGATTCTATTATATAAATGGGAAGAATGGAAATTATGCAAGCAATTTGCAGTAGCTGGCATACGTGCTAAAGGTTATGTAAGCTGTCCATTCTCACACCTTTTTGGTGTGAGAATTGCTAGTGGGGGGATGTAAAATGATAGAGTCACTTTGGAAAACAGTCTGGCGCATCCTTAGAAAGTTAAACATAGGATACCAGTACAATCAATCAAAATCCTAACATTACTTTAGAGAACTTAAAAAGCCCATTCAAAATATCCCTTGAATTATTGAAAAGACTGGGTTGGAGGAAATGGCGTATGTGTATGGCTCAGAATTAGGTTTTCCACCCATTGCAGGCACTTTACAAAATATTTGGTAAAATCTTGGAAAATAATTTGGCAGTATATATCTGGATCTTACAGGTCTTTTTTTTTTTTTTTTCCTTTTGTGGTATTGGGAATTGATACATCTCCAGCTCTATTTCTTTTTTATTTGGAAACAAGGTCTCACTAAATTGCTGAGAGCCTTGCTAAGTTGCTGAAGCCTGTCTCGAACCTGTGATTCTTCTGTCTCAGCCTCCCAAGTAATGGGATTACTGGCATGTGCCATACACCTGGCCTGGATCCTACAAAATTTTAATGTCCCTTGATCCAATTGTTAGTGAGGAAAGACATCTTCCATGCCCTTCTAGTTTTCATAAGACATTTCCTAAACATACCTCAGCCTCTTTGCTCAGCCCTCGGTCCCAAAATACCCACAGGAATGTAAACTGGCATCTGTACTTAGTGGGTTTGGGATGATAAACAGGTGTATGTATTCGTTTGGGGTTTTTTGTTTTGTTTTTTCTCTTTACAGGAAACACAGTTTGGTCAGTTCCAATATGCCATAGGCATTTCATGGCATAGAATTCATCGTGAGGAGGAGGCCTTTGTAATCCAGACATGCCTGCAATGGGTGGAAAGCCTAATTCTGAGCCATACACATATGCCATTTCCTCCAACCCAGTCTTTTCAACAATTCAAGGGATATTTGAATGGGCTTTTCAAGTTCTCTAAAGTAATGTTAGGATTTTGATTGATTGCATTGGTATCCTGTGTTTAACTTTCTAAGGATGCGCCAGACTGTTTTCCAAAGTGACTCTATCATTTTACATCCCCCCACTAACAATGAGCGTGCATGCATATATATGTGTTTATATACAAGTTTATCAGATATATAATTTGCAAATATTTTCTCCCATTATGTATTTTCACTTTCTTGATAGTATCCTTTGAAGCATGAAAGTTTTAAGTGCAGTTTATTTTTTCTCATGTTTGTGCTTTTGATGTCATATCTAAGAACTCATGACCTAAAGCTGTGAAGATATATACTCTTGGTTTATGACAAGAGTTTTATAGTTGTACCTCTTATATTTAGGCGTTTGATTCATTTTGAGTTAATATTTTGTATATTTCGTGAGACAGGGCTCCAACTTCATTCTCTTGCATATGGATACACAGTTGTTCCAGCCCCGTTCTTTTCCCATTGAATGGTATTGACATCCTGATGAAAATCAATTGGCCATAGATGTTTGGGTTTATTCTATTGGCCTGTGTCTATGCTCAATGCTGATACCACACAGTCTTGATTACTGTATAATAATAGTGAGTTTTGGAATTAGGAAGTATGAGTCCTCCACTTGGTTCTGCTTTTTCAGCATTGTTTTGGCTATTCTGGGTCCCTTGCATTTTCATATGAACTTTAAGATTACTGTCTCATTTTGTGTAAACAAAGCCACTGAGATCTGGATAGGGATTGTGTTGAGTCTGTAGATCAATTTTGAGCATTCCTTGTAATTTCAATTTCAATTTCCTCTTTAATAAAGTTATTTTAAAAGTCACTATCCTTTTGCTTTCTCCATTTTTATTACAATATGGTTAGAAGGTATGACTTTGCGAATCCTGTTGTTAGAATTTTATTGAAATCATCTTTGTTCTCTGAACCAAAATCCATTTACTTGGTAATGTCCCATAGACATTTGAAAACAATATTCATCTATAATTATGTATATGTCTCTGTGTGTGTATATATATATATATATATGTATATTCACACTATTAAATCATGTCATTTAAATCCTTGTATTTTTTGTTTAAGTTGATAAGTAAGTTTACACAAGGGTTTGTTTATACTATTTAGATTTCCAAAGTCAGAGACACAGCCCCCTCATGGGGGATGCTGGACCCAGTTAAGAGGGCAGATGGTAGCCTTCTGTGCCTTTGGGGGGCACTGAATAAAAATAAGGGGGTAGGCCAGTATGTGGTAGCACATACTTTCGGAACCAGTACTTGAGAGGCTAAGACAGGAAGATCTCAGGTTCAAGGCTAGCCTCACCAACTTTGTGAGACCCTCAGCAACATGAAATCCTGTTTCAAAATAAAAAAGTGTGGAAATATAGGTTGGTGATAGAATGCCCCTGAGTTCAATTCCCAGGAACACAAAAATTAATCAATCAATTGAAATTTAAAAAATTAATAAAAAGTAAGGGTGTAGTGGAGGCACCCAGGGAGTCACAGAGTATTTTTTCCCCAAAACGGATGTGGTAAACCCATAAGTCTGGAAATCTAGGGATTGCGTTCATTATGTTTATGGATTTGTAAGTATCTGTATTTCTAACAGTTCAAAAATATGTATTTTAGAGCTGTGTTTTTAGGTTATAAAGATTCATAACTATTTTGTCTTCATAGTTACTTATATTTTCATTCCGTTTTTTTTCCTTCTAGTGATGAGAGTACTATATCCCTTCAAAATTTTTTAATATACGTCAAATTTCTATTTTAATGATCAACAATTAAAGTGACTCAACAGTCTCTGAAGAAGACATTAAAATCCAGTGCTCCTTCCAGGTCCCTTCTATCACTCCCACCATGAAATCATCTGGAATTTTATTTCTAAAACATTAGGTTTTACACTGTGTATTAATAATTAGTCATAACCATAACTTTCACATTTTCTTTATCTTGATAATTAATGCATGAAAAGTATTAGTTCATCATGATGCCTATCACATACTAATCACTCAATAGTGTTTACAATGATGATGATAAGGCTTATCAATATTCTTATCTTTCTGCTCAGAACCCTTCTCTTCTTTCTACAAGCTCTCTTTTGACGATCATATCCTCAGGTTGTTTGTTTGGTACTAGGATTGAACCCAGGGTGTTTTTCCTTCAAACTACACCCCCAGCCCTTTTAATTTTTTTATTTTGAAACAGGGTCTTTGCTAAGTTGCTGAGGTCCTTGCTAAGTTTTCAACACTGGTCTTAAACCTGCCATCCTCCTGTCTCAGCCTCTCATGTACTGGGATTACAGACATGCACCACCATGCCTGCCTTTATCCTCAGCTTTTGATATATCTACCACCAGGATGATTTCCAGACCTGGCTCCTAGGCTCCCTTGTTTTATTTTTCATTTGTATTACAGATCACCACCTAACTATTCCACCAGAATATCAAGCTAACAACGTCTAAGCGAAAATATCTCCTAACTTCCCAACTTCTGTTCATGGAATAGGCATTCCCTGTTACCTGATCATGGAAACATGGAAATATCTGCCTCTCTTCTTATCTTGCCTGCATCCCTCAGAATAATAGCTATGTCCATCTGGCATCATATAGGTGCTCAATTAATGTTTGCCTTCTTTCCCCTCCTCCTTTAACTATAATACATGAAAACCCCAAACACTTTCTGAACTCTTTAGTTTTATCTTTGATATTCCTCTGAGCAGAAAGCTTTATTTTATTTATTTATTTATTTTTGAAACAGGGTCTCAGTAAGTTGCTGAGGGCCTAAGTTGCTGAGGCTGGTCTCAAACCTGCAATGCTCCCATCTCAGCCTCTGTTACTCCAATTACAGGTATACATCACCACACCTGGCTAGAAAGCTTTCTTGAACCATTTCTGCCTGTCACAATCCTACCTAACCTTCCAGGACCTCCTAGAAAAATACCTTTCTCATGAAGCCTTGACTCACACATGTGCTTTCAAGTCACTACAGCATCTGTATGTCTCTTGTAGTGATGAAAATACTTGCATTAAAGTACAAATTTGCAGGATGTGTTATATGAATCATTTATCAGATTTAAATATTTAAATGGATTTGTCCTGCTCATCATTTAACTTGTAGGCTCTTATTAGTACAGTATATTTCACAAGCTTGGCACTCAATAAATATTTGTAGAATTTAAGAAAGACTGTATGACTTAAGATAAGGAAAAAATGATTCTTTTTTTCAACAGATGGTGTTGGGAAAACTGATATCCATATACATAAGAATGAACCTGGACCCTTATTTCACACTAAATAACAAAATCTATTTAAAGGGATTAAAAACTGAAACATAAAACCTGAAGCCATCAACTACTAGAAGAAAACAGATAAAAAGCTTTCTGACATTGCCAATGATTTTTTTTTAGATATAACCTCAAAAACACAGGCAACAAAAGCAAAAATAGGCAAATGGGATTGCATCAAACTAAAAAGCTCTTCACAGCAAGGAAACAATCAACAAAGTGAAAAACAATCTATGAGATGGGAGAAAATATTTTATAGACATGCATCTGAAAAGGAGCTAATAATCAAAATGTATGAGAACTCAAACAGCTCAATGGCCAAAAACAAATAACCCAATTAAAAAATGGGCAAAGGACTTACATAGACATTTCGCAAAAGAAGACATACAAGTAGCCAACAAATATATGAAAAGGTAACATTACTAGTCATTAAGGAAATGCAAATCAAAACCACAATGAGGTATCACCTAACACCTATTAGATTGACTAATATCAAAAAGGCAAAAAGCAACAAGTGGAGAAAAGGAAACCCTCTACACTGTTGTGAGAATGAGAAATGGTGTAACTGCTATGGAAAACAATATAGAAATTCTTAAAAATATTAAAAATAGAGCTACCATATGATCAGCCAATCCTACTTCTGGGTATCAATCCAAAGGAAATGAAATTAGTAACACAAAGAGATATCTGCTCTCCCATGTTCATTGCAGCACTGTTCACAATAGCCAAGTTACAGAAATAACCTAAATCCCCATTGATGAATGAATGGAAAAAGAAAATGTGGGTTATATATTCAATGGAATATTATTCAGCTTTTAAAAAGACATAGATTCTACCATTTTATTTATTTATTTATTTATTTATTTATTTATTTATTTATTTATTTTATTTTTTTATTTTTTTCAGTGCTGGGGATTGAACCCAGGGGCATTCTACCTCTGAGCTACACCCCCAGCCCTTTTTTTTTTTTTTTTTTTTTTTTTGCAGTACTGGGTTGAACTCAGGGGCATTCTACCTCCGCTCCGAGCTATTTTTTTTTATTCTTTATTTTGAAACCAGGTCTCACTAAGTTGCAGAGTGCCTCACTAGGTAGCTGAGGCTGGCCGCAAACCCAGATCCTCGGGTCTCAGCCTCCCGAATGCTGGGATTACAAGCGTGCACCACCATGCCCGGCTAGATTCTACCATTTTAGACAACATAAATGAACCTAGAAGACATATGCTAAGTAAGATAAGCCAGACAGAAAGATAAATAGTAGCCAGGCATGGTGGCTCATGCCTGTAATCCCAATACTTGGGAGACAGGAGGTTCACAGGTTGGCAGTGAGCTTCAGCAATTTATTGAGGCTCTCTGCAAGTTAGTCCCTATTTCAAAATTAAAATAATAATAATAATAATAATAATAATAATAATAAGAATAGGGATGGAAGTATAGGTCAGAGGTAGAATATCCCTGGGTTCAATCCCCAGTACTACACACACACACACACACACACACACACACACACACACACAAGATAGTGTATGATCTCACTCATATGTGCAATATAAATATGTCACACTTATAGAAACAATGAGTAGAATAATGGTTATCAGTGGCTGTGGGTAAGGGAGATAGGGAGATGCTAGTCAAAGGGCACAAAGTTTCAATTATGCAAGATGAGTAAATTCTGGAGATCTAATGTAGAGCAATGTAACTGTAGTTAAAACATTATATTGTATACTTAAAATATGCTAAGAGTGTTTAATTGTTCTGGGGAGACACACAGACACATACACACACACACACACACACACACACACACACACACACACACGAAAGGAAGAGAGAAGAAAAGGAAGGAACTGTGTAGCTATGATTACAGGTGGTGCATGACTGTAATCCTAGTACTTGGGAGGCTGAGACAAGCAGATCACAGGCTTGAGACCAGCCTTAGCAACTTAGTGAGATTCTGTTTCACAATAAACAAACAAATAAATAAATAAATAAATAAATAAATAAATAAATAAATAAATAAATAGGGCGGAGAGGCAGACAGGAAACCAGAGAGCAAACCAGGGAGCCACAGAGTCAAAGTAAGTAAAAAAACCAGAGAGCAAAACAGGAAACCAGAGGGGGAAACAGGAAGCTGGAGAGGGAGACGAGAAACCAGAGGGGAAGACAGAAAGCAGAAGAGCCAGATGGGAAGCCAGTGAATGAGAGTAAAACAGGAAGCTAGTGAGTCACACAGGAAGCTAGGGAGTGAGAGACAGGAAACCAGAGAGATTGACAGGAAGTTGGAGAATGAGAAGGAAGCCAGAGGGATATAGGAAGCCAGAAAGTGAAACAGGAAGTCAGAGAATGAAACAGGAGGGCAGAGAGGGAGACCAGAAGCCAGAGAGGCAGACAGGAAGCCAGAGAGCAAAACAGGAAACTAGAGATTGAACACGGGAGTAGAAACCAGAGAGGGAAACAGGAAGTCAGAGAGCAAAACAGGAAACCAGAATGGGAGTCAGGAAGCCAGAGAGTGACAGCAAGATAGGAAACCAGAGATTGAGCATGAAGCTTGAAACTAAAGAAGAAAACAGGAAGCTAGAGAGTGAAACAGGAAGCTGGGGGTCAAAACAGGAAGGCAGAGAGGGAGACCAGAAGCCAAAGAGTGAGTGAGACAGGAAGGTAGAAAGGGAGACTGGAAGCCAGAGAGTGTAAGACAGGAGGCTAGAGAGCAAAACAGAAAGCTAGGGAGTGAGAGAGACAGGAAACCAGAGATTGATCATGAGACCAGAAACCAGAGAGGGAAACAGGAAGCCAGAGAGAATGGGGAGCCAGTAAGTCAGAGAGGAAACTAGAGAGTAAGACACAGGAAGCCAGAGAGAGGAGGGAGAGAGGAAGCCAGAGAACAAATCAGGAAGCCAAGGAGTGAAAGCAAGACAAGAAACCAGAGAGGGAAATAGGAAGCCACAGAGGAAGACTGGAAGCCAGAAAATGAAACAGGGAGCCAGAGAGAGATACAGAAAGCCAGAGAGGAAGACCAGAAGCCAGAGAGGGCATGAGACAGGAAGCTGGAGAGGGGTGAGACAGGAAACCTAGAAAGCAAAATAGAAATTCAGAGAGGGAAACTGGAAGCCAGAGAATGTGAGACAGGAAGTTAGAGATCAAAACAAGAAGCCAAGGAGAGAGAGCAAGATAGGAAATCAGAGATTGAGTGTAAGACCGGAAATTAGAGAGGGAAACACTTAGCCAGAGAGTGAGAAGGAGACCCGAAGTCACAGAGCATGAAACAGGAAACCAGAGAGAGAGAAAGAGTAACGGAATCACCTCATCTATACTCCTTTGCAACCTGATATCTTTTTCACTCAGCATATCTTGGAAGTCTTTATTTTAAAGGGGATGGGGGCTGAGGATATAGCTCAGACATTGTCCCTGGGTTCAATCCCAGGTACAAAAAAAAAAAAAAGAAAAAAGAAAAGCCAATTGTGATGGCACATGCTTGTAATCCCAGTACTTGGGGGGCTAAAACAGGAAGATTGCAGGTTCAAGGCCAGCCTCAGCAACTTAAGCAAGACCCTCAGCAACGTGGCAAGACCCTGTTTCAAAATAAAATAGGGAATAGGGCCTGGATGTAGCTCAGAGGTAGAACACTCCTTGGTTCAATCCTCACTACCAAAAAAGAAAAAGAAAAAAAAAAGCTAATGTTATGTTCTATATATGAACCTTTGCTTGGAGAATGGACCAGTTAAATATGCTTCTGAATAACACAAGAGAATGCACAGACCATATTTATGGTGGTAGATCTGAAGGAAACATATGCTTTGAAGGAAAACAGGCCACTAAACAATTGTGGCATATGAATACAAGTCTTCCTGAATATTTGATGAAGTGCCAGAGGTCACTTGTTGCATACAGTTCTTTAGAAATATTTGACTCTCTGTGTTGCCTGTGTTACTACAGAGATAATAATAGCTCTAACACATTACATGGTACAGTTTGAGTAGATATAAGAAAATAATGGAATATAAGTCTAGAAATGAAAATTGAAGTTGCATTTTTAAAGTATTTTGAATACCAGTATTGAGATTTTATTTAGTAAGCCATCCACTACATTTTTGTTGTTGTGTTATTTTATTCCTTGTTTTTGATCCTGTAAGCACCAACATAGAAATGTGCTTCAAGGAAATGAAGCATGCAGCACAGAGTAGGATGGACTGGAAAGAGAACCTAGTGGGAAGGACCTGGCTGGACTACTCAGGGTAGGAAGAGGTCAGTGCAATAGGTTGGCAGCAGTGATGGGAAGGAGGGAACGAGCCATGCAAGAACTATTACAAAGGGCTCAGTAACAGGCCTGGCCATGATTATGATTATCTGGGTAAAGGAGAAACCCAAATTAGCTCTCAAAGTTTTAATGCAAGGAAAGGAGAGAGACAGTAATACTATGGAGAGAGAGAGAGAACATAAGAGGAGAAGAGAGGAGAGGAGAAAGGAATTCCAAAAGGTTATTTTCTTTATTCCTGTGAAAATAGGTTTATCTTTTTTCCTCTCATTTTTTAAAATTGTATGTGATACTGGGGATTGAACCCATGGACTTCTACCTCCGAGCAACATCCTCAGTTCTATTTTATTTTTTATTTTGAAACAGTGTCTCACTAGGTTGATGAGAGTCTAACTACTTGCTGAGGCTGCCCTCAAACCTGTGATCGTCCTGTCTCAGCCTTTCTCAGCCTTCCAAGTACTGGGATTACAAGTGTGCACCACCACACCTGGTGTTCTTTAGTATTATATATCAGTTTCTCAACCTTTGCTCCTTTAAAAATTAGTACTTCAAGCTGGGCCCAGTGGTGCACATCTGTAATCCCAGTAATTGGGAAGCTGAGAGAAGAGGATCACAGGTTCATGGCTAGCCTCAGCATGTAGCGGGACTCTCGGCAACCTAGTGAGAATCTGTTTCAAAAATAAAATAAAAGGTCTTGGGGGTGTTGCTCAGAGGTAGAATGCCCCTGCATTTAATACCCAGTAACACACACACACACACACACACACACACACACACACACACACACACACTCTCTCTCTCTCTCACACACACACACACACGCATACACACTCACACACGCACACACTTACACGCACACACGCACTTAGTACTTCAAGCTAGGCACAGTGGCACACACCTGTAATCCTAGTACTTGGGAGACTGAGACAGGAGGATCACAGTTCTGAGGCCAGCTTCAGCAATTTAGTGAGACTCTCAGCGACTTAGCAAGATCCTATTTCAA
Organism: Graphiurus murinus; assembly: GCA_004027655.1. Classification (NCBI taxonomy): domain Eukaryota; kingdom Metazoa; phylum Chordata; class Mammalia; order Rodentia; family Gliridae; genus Graphiurus; species Graphiurus murinus. The sequence continues at coordinate 10,658 of PVLC010011748.1, read as the reverse complement.
AATAAAAATAAAAAGGGCTGGGGGTGTAGCTCGGAGGTAGAATGCTCCTGGTTCAATCTCTAGTACTGAATGAATGAATGAATGAATGAATGAATGAATGAATGAATGAATAAATGTTAATACTTCAGACAGTTTACTAATATTTGGGCAATGCAAGTCAATTGGATACCTGTTTTGCATAGCAAATGGGAAAATGATGTTAAAGAATTTATCCTCTGATGTTGTTACTGGTGTAGAAAAAAGTGGTATAGTTATATACTCTGGGGGGAGCACAAATTTGGAATTAATTTCATGATCAGAAGCATATATATTGCATAGCTTTTTTTACAGTTTAAATCAATTTTATTAGGATATAAATTATAATAAAATATACACATTGAAGTGTGCTATTTGGTGAATTTTGATTAAAATTTATGTATACTTCCACTACCCCAGTCAAGATAAACAAAATTTCCATTTCCCCAAAACATGTCCTTTGCTGTCACTCCCTCATTGACTCCCACCAAAAGCAAACGGAATTGTGCTTTCTGTACCTATGAATCCATTTTTTCCTGTTTAAAATTTCATGTAGAGTATACTATTTTTTACTTTTTGTGACTGACTAATCTCACTTAGAATAATGTTTTCCAGTTGCATCCATTTCCCTGCAAATAACATGATTTGTTCATCTTTATGGCTGAGTAAAATTCCATTGTGTACATATCCCAGAGTTTTGTAATCCATTCATCTGTTGATGGACATCTTGTCTGGTTCCATAGTTTGGCAATTGTGAATTGTACTGATATAAACATAGAAACACATGCATCAGTCTGATAATTTGGTTTCCATTCTTTTGGGTAGATACCCAGAAGTAGTATTGCTGGACCGTATGGTAGGTTCATTCTCATTCGTCTGAGGATCCTCCATATTATTTTCCACTATTGATTGCACTAATTTGCAATCCCACCAACAATGTATTAGGGTTCCCACTTCTCCAACCCTCCCCAGAATTTGTTGTTGTTTGTTTTTTTGATGGTTGCCATTCTGATTGGGGTTAGGTGAAACCTCAAGGTAGTTTTGATTTGCATCTCTCTGATTGCTAATGATGTTGAACATCTCCTCATACATTTATTGGCCATTTGTATTTCTTCTTTTGTGAAGTGTCTATTTAGATCCTCTGTCCATTTTTCATTGGGTTATTTGTTTTCTTAGCTGTGAGTTTCTTGAGTTCTCTGTATATTCTAGATATTAGTCCTCTATCTGAGGAGTAGCTGGCAAATTTTTTCTCCCACTCTGTGAGCTCTCTGTTGAGGTTCTTTTTTTGTTTGTTTGTTTGCGGTACTGGGGATTGAACTCAGGGGCATTCTACCTTCGAGCTACACCCCCAGCCCTATTTTTATTTTTATTTTGAAACCGAGTCTCACTAAGTTGCAGAGTGCCTCACTAGGTAGCTGAGGCTGGCCGCGAACCCGGATCCTCCGGTCTCAGCCTCCCAAATGCTGGGATTACAAGCGTGTGCCACCACGCCCGGCTTCTGTTGAGGTTCTTGATAGTTTCCTTTGCTGTACAGAAGCTGTTCAGTTTAATGATCGTATGTTCTCCCTAATGTATGGAAGCTAGGAAGAAAGTGAGACATAAGAGAGTCTCTAAATAAAGAAGGAGAAACCTTAGATGAGCAAAGAAGGTGACTTAACTGAAGGTGATGGGGAGGGGGGAATACTCTAATGCATGTGATGTACTTTCACAAACATATCAAAGTCAATCACTAACCTGAAATTGAGAAGGAGGGAGGAGGAGGGAGTGGGGCGGGAATTGGGGAAGGGTTAAATGAGAAATGTGTGCATGTATGTCTTTACCAGCTTGAACCTAACAAAGATGTATGATTACAATGCACCAAAAAAATAAAAGTTTTGAAGTATGTATGACAGTCTTTAAAAAAAATTCATGTAGAATCATATAGAGTATACTGATTTACATCTAGTTTCTTTAACTTAAAAAGTACTTTTTTATGGTACTGTGAATTGAATTTAGGGGCATTTTTACCTCCAAGCCCTCCAAGATACACCTCAGTCTTTTACACACACACACACACACACACACACACACACACACACACACACACACGTATTTTTTTGAAACAGGGTCTCACTAAGTTGCCGAGACTGTCCTCAAACCTGTGACCCTCCTGCCTAAGCCTCCCGAGTACTAGGATTACAGCTGTGCACCACCACACCTGGCTAAAAAATAATTTTGAAATGCATACAAGTTGGTGTATATCAATAGGTCAATCTTTATTGTTACTGAGTAGTTCAAATATATTTCCAATTTGGGCCATCTTTTGAGGAATGTCTGTTCAAATACTTTGCTTCTTTTTTTAATTGGGTAGTTTGCCTTATCATTGAATGCTAAGAGTTCAAGATGCCAGTTCTTTATCAGATAAATGTATTTCCAGGCTGTGATTTGCCTTTTTGTTTTATTAAAGGTGGTTTTCAAAGAGTAGAAGTTTTTAGTTTTAATGACATCCAATTTTCCACTATTTTTTAAATGACCAGAGCTTTAGGAACTCCAGCCTTAAGAAAATACAAGCCTTAGTTTCAGTTTGCAACCTGTTACTCCCTTTAGGTGCTTGAAAATTGCAGAATTGGGCTAGCATCCAAGCAAATCTTATAAAGGCTCAAAAATGTGAGAGCCACTTTTGTTTCTATTGCTAGCTATCACTAGATGGTGTTTACTATGTAATAAACAGCGTGCTAAATAGTTCATATATAATATTTCATCTAATCCTGACAGAAAGCCTTGCTGAAGAGGAAGCTGGGATTTAGAGTAATAAAGTAATACATTCTCAATGACAGAGCTAGAGTCTACCTGACTCCAAAGATCACTGAATCTTTAAAATGCCGCAGTGCTCAAAGAAATATTTGTATACTTCAAAGTGACAAAGATATTTCTGTATGTTATCTTCTAGCAACAATATATTTTAGTTCTTATGTGTTGGGTCTGCTATTATTTGAATTATGTGTGTGTGTGTGTGTGTGTGTGTGTGTGTGTGTGTGTGTATGGTGTGAGAAAGAATTGAAGTTCATAGCTAGTTGTTTTTGCATGATTGGTTAAAAAGACTTTTTCCTCATTGAGTTATCTTGGCACTTTTCTAGAGAACCAATCTTTCTGTGTCTGTTTGATACTGGGAATAACATCCAGAGCCTCATGCATACTAGGTAGGTGCTCTGCCACTGAGCTACATCCACAGCACTTTTTGTTGTTGTTGTTGTTGTTTGTTTGTTTGTTTGTTTGGTACTGGGAATTGAACCCAGGGGCATTCTACCTCTAAGCTACACCCCCAGCCCTTTTTTATTTTTTATTTCGAAACAAAGTCTTGCTAAATTGCTGAGAGTCTAAGTGGTTGAGGGCTGGACTTGAATCTGCAATCTTCCTGTCTCAGCTTTCTAAGTACTAGAATTACAGGCCTACACTACCACACCTGGCTCCCAGCCTATTTTATTTATTAATTTATTTTATTTTGAGACAGAGTCTCACTAAACAGCCCAGGCTGGTCCCGAACTTGAGATTTTCCTGTTTCAAATTTCTGAGTATCTGGGATTATAGGCATGCACAACCACACCTGGATACCCTAGAGAATCAATTAACAATGTATATGTGGTCTATTTCTGGAACTACTGTTCTGCTTCATTGATCTTTATCTCTATTCATATACAAATATCAGACTGTATTGATGAACTGTAGACTGTGTCTTGAATTCAGGTAGTTTTTTCCAATGTCTTTTTGGCCACTCTAAGACCTTTGCATTTCCACATAAATTTAGAATCAGATTATAAATACTCATTTTAGAAAACATGCTCTGATTTTGATTGCACTTACATTGACTTTAAAGGTCAATTTAGGGAGGATGGACATCTTAGTAATATTGTCTTCCAATTTTTGTGCATGCTCTCTCAACTTAATCAAATCTTCTTTCATTTCTCTCAGCAATGTTTCGTAATGTTCAATGTGCAATTTTACACATATTTTTTGAAATCTATCCCTGAGTATTTCATGTTTTCTACTACTATTGTAATTTTTTTTTTCTTTTTGTGGTACTGAGGATGGAACCCAGGGCATTCTACCTCCGGGCTATTCCCCCAGGCCTATTTTATATTACATTTGGAAACAGGGTCTCACTAAGTTGCTGAGAGCCTCACTAAGTTGCTGAGGCTGACCTTGAACCTGTGATCCTCAGGTCTCAGCCTCTCAAGTACTGGGATTACAATTGTGCAGCACCACACCCAGCTGTAAATGGTATTTTAAATTTCAAATTCTAATTTTAATTTACTTTCTAATTGATCATTGCTTGTATGAAGAAAAACTCATTTTTTAAAAATATTGACTTCATATTCTAGACCTTATTATATTTACTTAATACTTGCAATAGCTTTTTTTTTTCTTGTATGTTCTTGATGATATGCCATGTATAAAATCATGACATTTTTTTCTTTTTTAAGCCGTATGCCTTCTATTTATTTTTCTTGCTTTAATATACTGGCGAGGATTTCTAGCACAACATGAGCATGACACTCAGCATTTTTTCCCACTTGTGTCTAGTGTGACTCTGTACTGAAGTAGATGGAAAACTAAACATCAAATTTCACAGACTACTTTGCCACCAGGGTTCCACATTTGACTGGATTCCACCAATTAGATGTACCTACACACATTTAGAAAGGTTGTGCTAAACCAGAGGCCCTCTTACTATTCCTTTGGTTATTTACTAATGACAACATAGTTGTAGAGACATGGGGGTTTCTGTAGTGTCTAGTTTCCGGGTAGATGGCTGCCAAGACACAGTTGCAGTGATGAGGGCAGCAGCTTCCTGCCCTCTGGAGTACTGCTACAGAGTTTTGTTTCTTTTTAACTTTTTTTTTTTTTTTTTTTTTTTTTTTTTTTTTTTTTTTTTTTTTTTTTTTTTTTTTTTTTTTTTTTTTTTTTTTTTTTTTTTTTTTTTTTTTTTTTTTTTTTTGGTACTACTGGGAATTGAATTCACGGTCATTCTACCTCTGAACTATACCCCTAGCCCTATTTTTTATTTTTATTTTGAAGCAGGGTCTCATTAGGTTGATGAGAGTCTCACTACTTGCTGATCCTTCTGTCTTAGCCTTCCAAGTACTAGGATTACAAGCGTGCACCACTTGTTTTTTTTGTTGTTGTTGTTTTGTTTTGCGGTACTGGGGATGGAACCCAGGGGCATTCTACCTCTGAGCTACATCCTCAGCCCTGTTTTTTATTCTTTATTTTGAAACAGAGTCTCACTAAGTTGCGAAGGACCTCACTAAGTAGCTGAGGCTGGCTGTGAACCTGGATCCTCCAGTTTCAGCCTCCCAAATGCTGGGATTACAAGCATGTGCCACCATGCCCGGCTTTGTTTGTTTGTTTTGTTTTTTAATTTTCATGGTTCTAGTAGTAGACTCCTGATCACTCACCTCTGGAAGGTCGGTATCATGGAGTTCTGGGGAGTCGTTCCTGAATCTCATTTTTAGCTCAATCTTCTGGCCCTTCTAGTGGTTTTGTAATGATCCAAATCTCTGCATTAAATGTTTAAAATAGTTCAAAAATTTCGGTTTAAAATACTTCACATGGGATGGGTGCAGTGGTGCATACCTATCATCCCAGTGACTCTGGAGCCTGAGGCAGCAGGATTACAAGTTTAAAGCCAGCCTGGACAACTTAGCAAGACCCTGTGTTAAAATTTAAAAAGGGTGCCAGGCATGGGGGTGCACACCTGTAATTCCAGTACTTGTGAGCCTGAGACAGGAAGACCATAGGTTCAAGGACAGTGTCGGCAATTTAGTGAGACCCTCAAGAACTTAGTGAGACCTTGTTATAAAAGAAAAAAACAGGGCTGGGGGTATAGCTCAGAGGTGAATACCCCTGGATTCAATCCCCGGAACAAAATAAATAAAAAAGGGATGGGGTTAGGAATGTAGCTCAATGACAGACTACCCCTGGCTTCAGTCTCCAATACCACAAAATAAGTTATAATTAATTAACTAATTATAGCCAGGCTTGGTAGTACATACTTGTAAATCCCAGTTCTTGGGACGCTGAGGCAAGAGGATCACAATTTCATGGCCAACCTCAGCAACTTTAGTGAGGCCCTCCGCAACTTAGGGAGACCCTGTTTCAAAATAAAATAGGGCTGGAGGTGCAGCTCAGAGGTAAAATGCCCCTGGGTTCAATCCCAGTACTACAATTATAGTTATAATTAATTAATGGGATATTTCACACAGTTTCTCCTTCTAGCATTAAACCTTAACACTAAACATTTCTCCTTCTAGCATTAAACCTTGGTCAGGACAGACATTCAGCAAAAGGCTCATAATCAGAAGATGTAAACAGTCAGTTTAGACAAAAGAAAGTGTACGTCTGGGGAGACAGGTATGCCAGGGCCTCCATCACAAAACAACGGAATACCCACTTCAGAAGAGGCGGGGCTGTGTGTGTACTGAGGTGGAGAGTGTTCTCCTGGGGCCTCAGAGGCTCCGCTTGTTTCCTAGGCCCAAGAACAAATTTTGTGCCGGAGCACAAGCAAGATTATACCTTCACTCAAGGTGATGACAAGAAGGATTCAGGGATAGGGAAATAAGCAGGGTGGTTTATAGTTTAAAAGAATCACATGAAGACAAGTATCTGGCCAAGCTGCTTCGTAGTGTGCTTCGTAGGTGTGTGGTTCTCATTGTCCCAAGATGTGAAATACTTACACAACTTTAAATGTGTTTTCCTTAAGAACCATTCAACTGAGACATCTCATGAGAAAACATTTTTTATATTGACTATCAAAATAGTTGTTATTTTTCGGTCTGAGGGTAAACATCTGCTCTCTTGATACTTATCTCAGTTTCAAAGTATCTCTGATATCTATTCTCACTCACGAAAGACCCCACTTTCCTCTTAGGAAATGATATCTCTTCCATCCTGCTTGATTTTCAGAGGAGAAGACCTGGGTGGGTGCCTCCCAATAGAAAGCAAGAGGCAAAGTTCTTCCTTTCTTTGCCCCCATAAAACCAAGGTTGGCCAGTTACCTTTCTCTTGTGCATCCATGCGTGCATGTGTATGTGTGTGTGTGCTACTGAGAATTGAATCCAGGGGCAATTCTACCTCTGAGCTACACCCCAGCCCTTTTAAAAACTTTTCTATTTTGAAGCAGAGTCTCACTAAGTTGCTGAGGCTGGCCTCAAATCTGAGATCCTGCTGTGTCAGCCTCCTAATACCAGGATGATGGGTGTGCACCACCATACTTGGTTTACACCTTCCTTGAGATTTTTAAACCTGAGAGAACATAGCATGGATGGAAGGGATGGCTGGAGGTCATTCTTCACAGAGGTGGTGTGCAAGCTACACATTCCAGTTCTGAGACAGTGGCTGTACTTTCTGCTTCCAAATCAACTTGTGTTACCTTGGTTACTGTCTATTTCAGAACCTGGTGCTCTAATCTCAATTTTAAGTGTCCCAAATAGCCTTCTGATGGTTTAATTAGCTCAGAGCTTGTTGCTCTGGATTGCAATTCAAATCTGTAGCCAAAACCCTATATACAAATGGATGAGTAGATGTTTTTCCTGAAGGGTGTAGTCTCAGCTTATCTTATTGTAATGGACAGAACTCACTCTAGCCAACTCAGAAAATAAGTTTCACTGAGAGTGCACAGAGAAGGCTCAAAGCATTATGGGAAGTTAGGAACTGTGTGTATTCTTTCTTTTGGCTTCTTGGAGGCCTTTTTTTTTTTTTTTTTTTTTTTTTAGTACTAGGGATGGAACCCAGGGGCATTCTATCTCCGAGCTATATCCCCAGCCCTATTTTTTTATTCATTTTTTGAAACAGGGTCTCACTAAGTAGCTGAGGCTGGCAGTGAACCCAGATCCTCCTGTCTCAGCTTCCCAAGGACTGGGATTACAAGCGTGCGCCACCACGCCCGGCTATGTGTTCTTATTTGTGTCTCTTTTGTGGCCTCACTGCGGTTTTCTCCACATATGCCTGCTCTCTATAGAATCCCAGGGCATTCTATCTTTGAGCTGCATCCCAGCCCTTTTTCTTTTGAAACAGGGTCTCAATAAATTGCAGAGGCTGACCTTGAATCTGCGATCCTCCCAAGTACTGGGATCACAGTGTGTGCCACTAAGCTGGCTTGTCTGATTTCTGTTCTTGCTAGATTTTTGTTTAACCATCTCATATCAACTGTTCATAACCTTTTAGCCCTGTCTACTTTCAAGTGTTTTTTATGTATAGCAATGGTAAAGAGTAATTGAAGAGTATAGTTCAATTAGTGATTGAACTATATCTCATGATTATATTATAATACCAAATCATTTCTATCAATAATAATCACACTTTTTTGAGGGCGTGTACTGGGGATTGAGTCTGAGGGCATTCAAACTCCAAACTATACCCCCACCAACACTGCTTTATTTTTTATTTGGAAACAGGATCTCTCCTAAGTTGCTGAGGATCTCACTAAATTGCTGAGGCTAGCCTCAAACCTGTGATCCTCCTGTCTCAGGCTCCCAAGGATTACAGGCAAGCACCACCGTGCCTGACTATTTGTAATTTTAGTAGCTTGAAGCTAAGTGTGACGGCTCATGCCTGTAATCCCAGTGATTAGGAGGCTGAGACAGATGGATCGCAGGTTTGAGGCCAGCCTTAGCAATTTAGCAAGGCTCTCAGCAACTTAGAGAGACCCTGTTTCCAAATAAAAGATAAAACAGGGCCAGGGGTATAGCTTGGAGATAGAATGCTCCTGGGTTTAATCCTCAGTAACACACACACAGCCGGGCGTGGTGGCGCACGCTTGTAATCCCAGCATTCAGGAGGCTGAGACTGGAGGATCCGGGTTCGAGGCCAGCCTCAGCTACCTAGTGAGGCCCTCTGCAACTTAGTGAGACTCGGTTTCAAAATAAAGAATAAAAAAAAAAAATAGGGCTGGGGGTATAGCTCGGAGGTAGAATGCCCCTGAGTTCAATCCCCAGTACCGCAAAAAAAAAAAAAGTAACACACACATACACACACACACACACACACACACACACACACACACACACGGCTAAAATTCTTTTTTGAGGTCTTTACTGCTATATCAGTCTTGTTTTCAGCTCACATTCCCATTCTTCCTTAAAGGTGTAGAAATGTCCTATATAAGTTCGATTAATTACTGCTCTATCCGAATATTTTGAGGTAGAAATGCTTGTCTCTGTTACTCTTGCTGTACATTGGTACTAGCTCCTTCTGCTGTGTTCCATAGTTGGAGAGGGGAGTGAGGTGGTGGTGAGTCACACACATGACTAGGAAGTCATGATTCTCAGTGACTCCTCCAGATGGAGGTAGGTCATAGTCTGCATTTTCCTTTTCTATTTTGTGGAAAGTTGTCATTCTTACACTAATGTAGAACAGCTATCGTAGCAGTTTTGTGTTTTGCAATTTATATTGTTAATTTCTTCTTGAAATTCGATATTTCTGTTGTGTACCTTTTCTCTCTCTGTGCACTGAGTCAAAATTTTATGACAATGGAGAGACAGAGGAATGTTCCGGCTCTGCCCACCTCCACCCACAGGTTGGTGACCTTCCTGCTCTCTGCCATTGAAAGATTACAAACTAAGGCAAATTCCCTCCTCCCATACCTGTTCCCTCCCCCAACATCATGCCTGGGGCCTGGGGCCCTCCTCTGCACCTGTAGAGATTTTGGTTAAGTTTAACATCTCTTTTTAAAAACAAGTCTTCTTCTTTGTGAAATATATCTCAAAATCAAGATATATCCCAAAGCCAGACACTTCTCTTTTCTTCTGTTATCAGGTAATAATTTCCACCTAGAAATAAATATTATAGGGTGGTAGCTCAGTCCTTGCTTCCTGAGAGAACGATTTCAGCAGAAAATACAAATAGGGGATATAAGAGCTTTATTTGGGAAAGTAGGGGCACAGTAATAAAAGGGTTCCAGAGCCGGGCGTGGTGGCGCACGCTTGTAATCCCAGCATTTGGGAGGCTGAGACCGGAGGATCCGGGTTCGCGGCCAGCCTCAGCTACCTAGTGAGGCACTCCGCAACTTAGGGAGACTCGGTTTCAAAATAAAGAATAAATAATAGGGCTGGGGTATAGCTCAGAGGTAGAATGCCCCTGAGTTCAATCCCCAGTACCGCAAAAATAAATAAATAAATAAATAAAAGGGTTCCAGAGAAAAGGGTCCAAAAGGACTGCTTCCTTGGTGTGAGAAATGACATGGAGGGAATTAGAAGCAGTCTGTTTTCAGGAATGGAAAATTTCATGGAGACTTTCACGTGGTGAATTTTATGCAGCCTGGAAACACTTCCACCTAATACATATGCATTTGGGAAGGCCACTATCTCAAAGTCACAGTTTAGTGCCTTTGCACTTTCTCTCCCTTTCTCCTGAGGAAGGGGTCTAAGTGAGTTCTCTCTCTGTGTGTGTGTGTGTGTGTGTGTGTGTATTTTTTTTTTTTTTTTTTTTTTTTTTTTTGCGGTACTGGGGATTGAACTCAGGGGCATTCTACCTCTGAGATATACCCCCAGCCCTATTTTTTATTCTTTATTTTGAAACCGAGTCTCACTAAGTTGCGGAGTGCCTCACTAGGTAGCTGAGGCTGGCCGCGAACCCGGATCCTCCGGTCTCAGCCTCCCGAATGCTGG
>PVLC010011747.1:35271-46301 GCA_004027655.1 Graphiurus murinus | reverse complement strand
AGACTCCACGCCGGGGGCCGGCTCAGTGGCGGCTTATGCCTGGCGGCGTGGCGCCGGGGCCGCGGAGACGGGCTTCTTTGCTCTCTCTGGTCGGTCTTCCGGGTTCTGCTCAGCTGTATTCCAGTTTTCGCAGCGTTTTCCACCTTTTTGTTGCTTTTTTTCTTTTTTCAAAAAACTGGATCCACGACTGATTTGAATCAAGCTCACAGCGGCTCTTGAGACGTGTCTCACTCCGTCGCCATCTTCCCGGAAGTCCCCTGCCCGATTTCTTTGTAGCTCCTGGTAACTATTCTCTATTTCTGTAATACAGTATATAACTATCTGAAAATATTCAAGTTGGATTCAGGTTGTTAGGTGTCTCAGCGCTTCATTTTTTTTGCCAAGTATTATTCTATGGTATGGATGTTCTAGAGTTGTGTAACTATGGATCTATACAAGTAACACTAGATTGTTTCCAATTTTAGAGTTATTTTAAATTGTGTTTTAATTAATTTCAGTTTCCAAACATTCATTATTGGAATAGAAAAATGTAGCTGGGTGTGGTGGCATTTACCTGTTATCCCAGTACTTGGGAGGCTGAGCGAGGAGGATTGCAGGTTCAAGACCACCCTCAGCAACTTAGTGAGACCCTATTTCAACATAAAAATTTTAAAAGGCTGGAGGTATAACATGGATGTAGAATGCTCCTGGGTTAAATCCCCAATACTAAAACAAAACAAACAAAAAGAGAGATATGACTTAATTTTCTTTTAACTTTATATCCTGGATCTATCTGAATACATTTATTAGTTCTAGGGTTGAGGTTTTTTTTTTTTTAATAATCCTTGGAATTTTCTGCTTAGACAATATTGGTTTTATTTCTCATTCAAGTTGTGATTTTCTTAATTCTTTTATTGTATTCTGGACATTTTGTCTATAATGTTAGGAAACTGAATTCTACTCAAATCTAGTCTTCCTAATGGGTTGTGGCTCCAATAACAATCCAGTTTTCTGAGACTTTGCATTGCTATTTAGTTCTACTTGGTTTCTCTACTACTGCTGGTCTCTCACTGGTTTCTATTGTTGCTGCCTTGAGAGAATGTAAGGAGCTTCTCCAAATTGAACCACCTGGAGTATTTATTTATTTATTTATTTATTTATTTATTTATTTATTTTGCAGTACTGGGGATTGAACTCAGGGGCATTCTACCTCCAAGCTATACCCTCAGCCCTATTTTTTATTCCTTATTTTGAAACAGGGTCTCACTAAGTTGCGGAGTGCCTCACTAGGTAGCTGAGGCTGGCCCTGAACCCGGATCCTCCGGTCTCAGCCTCCCAAATGCTGGGATTACAAGTGTGCGCCACCACGCCCACCTCACCTGGAGTATTTAAAAGGGAGAAAGTAAGTCTGTGATCCACTGGGATGAGGAAAGCTTCTGGCCCAGGTGCTGGTAGAGGAATGCACCCTGTCTGTGGGGGAAGAAAAGTAGCTCTTGGGTCCAGAGCTTGTTGTGGAAGAACTTGTCTTGCTGATGCTCACCTGATGTCTCTGTGAGGGAAGGGAGTCTCAAGCTATTTTCTGTCTGGGGCTTATTGTGGTAAGGCTTCCTTTCATGGCACCCACTGTCCACTCATCATCTCTGGGTGGGGGAAGGGTGTCTAAACATTGAATTTCCAAATTTCTGTCCCCATCCTGCAACAATTATCTGAGCTTCTTACTTATATGTTATCTTCTTAGTATCTCCATTTTAACATTAGATGAACATGTCACATCTATCTTGATTTCTTCCAGTATCATGAATATTTACTTATTATTATTATTACTGAATACCTAACCTATGTTCAGTCCCTGTCATATATTAGGTTCCTCTGGAAGCCAGCTTTAAGATCCAATTGAACTTCATGGGTAGGAAGCTTATTTAGGATTGTTTTTTGTAGTAACATTTAATGGAAAGAAAAAGAAGGAGAAGTTAGAATGATATGTATACACACCAAAACTCTATGTGAAGCTCCTGAACTAGAATCATTCACAATTGTCCCAAATTTGGTCAAGATGCTTGTATCTTTATATTCCTACATGAATCAGTCATTGTATGTAGGCCACTGGAGAAGGAATGTGGCCTTGGGTGATCTACAGGCTGTCTTCTGATGGCAATCTCAGCAGCTGGGGCAACAAGTTTTTCATTTAAGTGGAGTCTGAGCTATGTATCAGTTCTGAACAATCCCCTTGTATATAAACAAACTCTTTTTCATGCAGGCCTATTTAATCTCAATGCAAAGGAGTTATGTTGGCCAGTGGAGAGTACTTTTAGTCCTGATGCCTGGCCATCCATGAGATTTCCTTCCAAGCCTGCCTGCCAACTGAGAGTTCTCTGCATGGATTGTAGCATGCTTGCTGATTTCCCCACCAGCCACCAACATGCTACCTAAGAATTTCCTCCTAGGCACAAATGGTCTAGAGTTCAAGAGTTTCCCTCTAGTTTCTGCATATGTCCATTTAACAACACCCATTTTAACATTTTAATTAGTGTGGATTTTCTTTGTTCTCTGTGTGTGAAAGAATGATGTTTTGTATGTTTTTATGTATGCTTATAGGCTGTTTGTCCATATGCTTCTGAGTTTTATGTTCAGTTTCTTTGTCCAGTTTTTGAGAATTTTCTTTGTGCTACTATTGGCTTGAATGGAAATTTTACTTTGTGCAGGATATTTTTGACCTGTATAGAATATTTTATTAATATATGTCAGGGGATAGTGAGATAATTATTTATTTTTAAATGTTTGACTTTTCTTCTCTATTTCATGTTCTGAGACAAGCTCATCTTCTCTTCTTGGTTGAAATTACCAGTGGAGATACACATTAGTTTGCCATTTTATCTGAGTAATAACTCATTTTCCTTTATGGTCCTGGAAATTGAACCCAGGTGCCCTCTTAATTCCAAGTTCCAAACTAAGCATTTTTTTTAAATTTTGAAACTGGGTCTCGCTAAGGTACTGAGAACTCTCTAAGTTCCTACACCTGTCTTCAGCCTCGCAAGTAGTAGGATTACAGAAGTATATCATCAAGACCACTCATTTTAGATGACTGGAAGGGGACAATTTTTGCTGACCTGACCATAAACGGCTCTAATTTTTTTGATATGAAGCTTCTGACTAGAACCTGCAAACACGAGTTTCCCTTGCATAATTCTAAAATGATATAATTTATTTCATTTTTATGTGTCATTTAGTTGCATAGAAATTTTAACACAAAGTTAAGACTACAGTTTTTTGTTTTGTTTTGTTTTGTTTTTGCGGTACTGGGGATTGAACTCAGGGGCATTCTACCTCCGAGCTACACCCCCAGTCCTATTTTTTATTCTTTATTTTGAAACAGGGTCTCACTAAGTTGTGGAGTATCGGGACCCCAGGCTGAACCCTCAACCGTGAGGCCCCAATAAAGACGATGACTGAACGTTGCTGGTTCAAACTTCTCGTTATTATCTCTCTCTCTCTCTCTCTCTCTCTCTCTCTCTCTCTCTCTCTGGGATCGAGGACGCTACCCAAGCATAATAGTAACCATTCTCTTAACCCTGACACTAACCGTCTCTAACCGCAATTGCTTCTCTCACCCCACTCTCGTTCTCCGTAATCATTCCTCGCAATAGTACCTTTCCAACAGACCCCCAACAACCCTTCTCTCCAGCAATCAACCTTCTACCAGCAACCCACCAACCACCAGCAACCAACCAGCCTCCCAGGAACCACACCACCCAGCAACCACCCTCTCATGCGAGAGGTGGAGGCTCTTAAAGCTGCACAGGGCATGAGCCACGAGGTGCCTCATACAGCTCTCACCTGGGCCAGCCATGAGCCGGGTGCTAGTGCATGCGCTCTGACATGGCGCACCCCTAGGATGTTACCACCTGCAGCCGCATCTGGCACTCTGCCAGGCGCCATCTAGAGGCGGGGTCTTTCCGGCCGGGCTAAGACCCCAACAGTGGAGTGCTTCACTAGGTAGCTGAGGCTGACCGCGAACCTGGATCCTCTGATCTCAGCCTCCCAAATGCAAAACTACAGTTTTGATGTTGAGAGATTTAGAGGTGCAAGATGCAGTGAAAGATGAGAAATACATTGAACTGGAGTTGTCATTGATTTGCTCAGTTGTTTAGCCTCTTTTTTATGTAATATCAAAGCCAAGTCTATGTTTTGGCCTCTTGTGCTTGTAGGACCCTAGCCTGCAAATGTACTTCCATCCTGGATAATAATATTACTAGAGTTAAAGCTAAATCACAAGACTGAAGTAGACCAGGCATGAAGTCATAAAATCCTAACATTTAATTTCATAAAAGGTTAGAAGGAAAGGGACATTCCAAAAGTAGATTGACTTAGTCTCTGATTTACATAATCAGAAAACTAGCTGGATATTATTTGTAGGGTATTATTCTATGCCTTCTAATTTGTACTGCTGTTAGCAATGCAGTTTGGTTTGTTAGAAATGAACTCTGAATCTCACTCCTAAGACTGGCTGTCCTTCTAAAGTGGAAAAAAGGACATTGCTGATTTCTCATTGCCTTCCAAGCTAGTTTCCTATTGTTTCTATTTCCTTGTTTAGTGGTGTTCTCATTTTCTGTTCTCTGGGGTCCATACTTTTTTTAAACTTCTATTTAAAATTTTATTGCTAATAAAATTTTTTCCACTAGACTCCAACTATCTCAGTTCTTAGAGAGAGTTTCATTGTCCCTGCAGGAAAACAAGCCTGCTAATCAGTGGTGTTTTGCAAAATGGTATACAGGATCTGAGGAGGCTAGTTTTACATAACCATCTATAATTCAGTAGCATTTAAGGCATGGTCTCTGTTTCTGTAAGGTTTTTTCTTCATATACTCTTAGATGAAAAATAACATAAATAGAAGCTCTCTTTTAGTTTTGCAGCTAATGGATACAGACTGTATCTGGTTTTGGAATGTGTGACGTAATTGTTAACATTATGGCCATGTCTATGTATCAATAATTCAGTTCTAGGCAGTCATAGGTTAGTGCATTTTGACATTCAGATTGATTTCTGTACTAAAGACTGCCTTTAACCTACTCAATTATGTAGGCAATTTAATTCCTATATCCAGTTGATATAGGAAATGTTTTTTTGTAGCAGGCCAGTGATTTTACGCATTTGGTAATAGGGCACACAATTGTACATTAAAAAATATTCCCAAGTGTTTCTTATGAGCAAATAGGGTAACAAAACGTTGAGCCCCAAGAGTACATTGCTGGTGTTTGATAATTTTAAATTAGTTGAAGTTTCTTTTGTTTATTTGATTAATGCTGTATAATTTCCATACAGCAATGACCACTAGTTTTAAACATAGAATCTAATTAATTTTGACAAATTTAATACTTGTGCGACTGTGACTACCCTCCTTCAAGTAAACAGGTTTAATTTCTCTTATCACAAATTATTTTTGCTTGTTCTAGCACTTAATAATGGTGCAAGAACACAGCTTATTCTCTTTTGCATCTGGCTTCTCTCAACAAAATGTTGGTGAGAGTCCTCATGCTGTTATATGTATAATTCATTCCTTTTTGAGTGGTATTACATTGAATAGACTATTTCATGATCTGTTTCTCCATGTTCCTTTTGATAAACAACTCTACTCTTTCTAGTTTGGACTTTTTAAAATAAAATCGTTATGAATATTCTCATACAAGTATTTTGGTGGACATGAGTTTTCATTTCTCTTGGGTAAATACCTAAAATTTGGTTAGGTATATGCTTAAGTTTGTAAGACTTGGTCAAGCCATTTTTAAAGTAATTGTGTAATTTTACATTCCCCACAGTGATGTATAAGAGTCATAGTTGCTCAACACCCTTGACAGGATTTGGTATTAAAGACATAATTTAAATTTAAACCATTCATGTAGGTGTTAAGTACTATCATATTGTGAGTTTAATTTGTATTTTCCTCATGTTATTGAACATCTTTCATGTGTTTAATATCCACTCATATAACTTCATTTGTGAAAGGTTTGATGAAGACTTTTATCTATTTTTAAAATATCAGTTTAATTTATAATTTACATGCTATAATGCACATATTTTAAGTATATAGCATGAGTTTTGCCAGTTATTTACAGCTATGTGACCATAATCTCACTCAAGTTACCAATCTTTTCCCTTACTCAAAAACAGTGAAATGCTGATAAATGTTTAACAACTGTTTTTTATAAGAAAGAAAAGCCTTGATTTTTAGTTTTTGTGCAAATCTATATTGTAAATTCTTCAACATAGCC
This sequence comes from Graphiurus murinus, assembly GCA_004027655.1. Lineage (NCBI taxonomy): Eukaryota > Metazoa > Chordata > Mammalia > Rodentia > Gliridae > Graphiurus > Graphiurus murinus. The sequence goes on along the minus strand of PVLC010011747.1, from coordinate 40,056 downwards.
AATTTCAAGCTAGCAATGACATCACTGAATGTGAAGATGAGAAAAGATACACACAATTGGCATTAGCACAGTAATACCTCTGAAAGTTCCCTTAGCATACCATTTTAGACAACCCTCCCCTTCTACTATGGCCCCAGATAATCATTGACTTCCTTTCTAGTATTATATTTTAGATTGGTCTTTCCATGGCTTTTAGTTGGGTTGAATTTTAGTTTTCCTTTTTATAGCTGAATAATATTTTATTATATGGATATACTACATTATTTATCAGTTTGGATTTTAATTAATTTGAATAAAACTATGAATATCCATGTGGAAGTAGTTATATAAAAGCTTTCATTTATCTTAAGAAATATCTAGGAGTAAAAAATTTTATGTCTCATATTAAGTATATATCTAATTTAAAAGAAATGCTAAAGTCTTTGCCAATTTTAGAACCTCACGAGCAGTATTCACGTTACTTCATATATTCTCCAATACTACCTGGATTGGCAGTCTTTTTATTTTTAGACCTAATATTAATTGGTATCTCACTTAGAGTTAATATTAATTTCTTTTATGACGAATGGGATTGATCATCTTTTCCATTTGTTTATTGGCCATTCATAAATATTATTTTGAAAAAGTATTTATTAAATTTTCTCCAATTTTTAATTGGTTTGTTTGTCTTCTTATTATTCAGATAGAGAAATCTTTTTTATATTCTTGGTGCAAATCTTATATCAGATATAAGTAATCAAAGTATTACCTTCTAGTCTGAGGCTTCCCTTTTCATTTTCTTTTTTGTGGTACTGGAGATTGAACTCAGGGGCATTCTGCCTCTGAGCTACACCTGCAGTCCTATTTTTTTTTATTCTTTTTTTTGTGTGGTTCTTGAAGATGGAACCTGGGGACATTCTACCTCTGAGCTACAGCCCAAGCCCTATTTTTTTATTCTTTATTTTGAAATAGGGTCTCACTAAGTTGCAGAGGGCCTCACTAAGCAGCTGAGGCTGGCTGCAAACCCAGATCCTCCGGTCTCAGCCTCACATACTAGGATTACATGCATGCGCCACCACGCCCGGCTCCTTTTCATTTTCTTAAGGGTATTATTCAAAAAGCAGTAGATTTTAATTTGATGAAAAAGTTAATCAATTTTTATTTTACAGTTCATTCCTTTTGGTCCTATGTAAAAATCTTTCCCTACTATAAGACCACAAAGATTTTCTTCTATGTTATCTTCTAGAAACTTCATTATTGTACACTATACATGTAAGACTATGATCTATTTTGAGTTATTTAATTTGGTGTAGGCTGTGAAGTAAAAATTGTAGTATTTTTCCCCCATATGTATATTGTTTTGTAGATCCATGTTTTGAAAATTCTTTCTTTTACCATTCGATTTTCTTTCTTTCTTTTTTTTTTTTTCTTTTGTAGTACTGGGGATTGAACCCAGGGACATTCTACCTCCAAGCTTCACCTCCAACCCTATTTTATTTAGGAACAGGGTCTCCTTAAGTTGCTAAGGGCCTCACTACATTGCTGAGGTTGGCTTCAAACCTTTGATCCTCCTGTCTCAGCCTCTCAAGGGATCACAGGCATGTGCTACCACACTCGTCTTAATTTCTTTAATATTTTTGTAGAAAATCAGTCAACTATGTATTTGTGCATCTATCTCTGATCTTTCTATTCTGTTTCATTGATACATATGTCTATCCTTAGGGCAATGGTTCACTGACTTGATTATTTTGATTTTTACTAAAAGCCTTAAAGCCAGACAGTTTAATTCCTTCAGTATTTTTCTTTTACATATTATTTTCTAGTCTTTTTTAAGACAGTCTAAAATCAAGGTGGCTACACAGATTAATACTGCATTTTCATATAACTTTTAGAACAAACTTGATAACTTCTACAGAAAAATAAGGCTATTGGAATTTTGAATGGCAGTATATTGAATTTCAATTTGGGAAGGAGAATTGATATCTTAGAAATAATTATCCTCTGATCCAAGAATATAATATATTTTACATTCATAAGACTTCCTTAATTTTTCTAGTAGTAATTATAATTTACTATGTATATGTATTAGAATTATTTTGTTAAAATTATCTCTATTTTTAGAAATAGTGAATTATAAAATATTCCAATATTTTGTTATATTTGCTTCTAAACATTTTATATTCTTTATATATATATGCATTTATACATTTCTATTTCTAAATACTTCTTGCTATTATCAAGAAATATAACTATTTAAATATTGGCTTTTATATTTCAACCTTGCTAATCTTACTTATAAATATTGATGTTTATATTGTATATTACAAGTTTCTAAGTAAATTATCATCTTAGCTGTAATGAAAGATTTTTTTCCTTTTCACTTTTTATTTATTTTTCTTACCTTATCACATTGAGTAGGACTTCTAGTATAGAAATTAGAGTGTATGCACTCACCATTTCCTCAATCTAAGGGGAAAAGCTTTTAATGTTTCACCATGAAATATTGCATAATCTGCCAATTCTTCATTGATAGATTTGTAAGCTTGAGAAAATTCCTTATTCATCTTTTGTGTCAAATTTTATCATGTGCCTTTCATAGATGACCATATATTTTTTCACTTAATGTAGCATGTACATGCATTTATCATCAAATACTCAACACATCTTGCATTCCTAGTATACACTACACTTGTCCTTGATACATTAAACATTTTTATTTTGCTGGGTAGGTTCTAATTAAAAAGATTCTAATTTATTTTCATTTTCTCTTTTTTCAGTGTTGGAAAATTGTACTTTATTTTTCTTCTTGATTTTCTATTTAATTCAATTTGTACTTTTCTTCTGTTTATTATGGTTGATGATTAATTTGTCTGTCTTCATATTTTCAAAGCAACACATAGATCATTGATTTCAACTCTTTCTTTTCTACTAATATGTGCACATAATTCTATAAATTTTCCTGTAATAACAATTTTAACTATTTCATACAAATATTAATATATTGTGTTTATATAATATTTCAGTTAAAGTGCTTTTCCTTTCATTGCTTTGTGGTTTGTGAGTTATTTTTGATGCATATTATTTGATTTATGAATGTTTCAGAATTTCCTAGATATCTCATTATTAATTTCTATTGATTCCACTGTTATTGGATAATATTGTCTGTAATATGTCAAACATTTTATATAATGAGAGTAATTTTATTAGTTAGCATGTGGTCTGCTTCTATGGGATATGTACACAATGGAATTTTACTCAGTCATAAAGAAGAACAAAATCATGTCATTTGCAGGGAAATGAATGGAACTGGAAAACATCATGTTAAGTGAGATTAGTCAGTCACAAAAAGTAAAAAATCATATGCTCTCCCTAATATGTGGAAGCTAGGGAGAAAATGGGACGTAAGAGGGACTCCAGATGAAGAAGGAGAATCCTTAGGTGAACAAAGAATTTGACTTACTGGAAGGTGATGGGGGGAGGGGGGGCACCCTAATGCGTATGATGTACTTTCACAAACATATCAAAGTCAATCATTAAACTGAACCTGAGAAGGAGGGAGGGGGAGGGAGTGGGGTGGGAATTGGGGAAAGGTTAAATGAGAAATGTGTACATGTATGCCTTTATCAACTTGTGTCTGTTTTTATGCCAATACCATGCTGATTTTATTACTGTGGCTTTTTAGTATAGTTTGAAATCAGGTATTTTGATGCCTCCTGCATGGTTCTTGTTGTCAAGAACTACTTTGGATTTTCTGGGCTTTTTGTTGTTCCAAATGAATGTAAGGACTGATTTTTCTATGTTTGTGAAGAATGGCCTTGGTAATTTAATATATATGGCACTGAATATGTAGATCACTTTTGGGAGAATGGCCATTTTGATGATATTCTGCCTATTCCAGAGCATGGAAGATCTTTCCATCTTCTAAGGTCTTTTTCTATTTGTTTTTTCAACTTTTTATACTTTTCCTTATAGAGGTCTTTTACCTCCTTGGTTAGATTTATCCCTAAGTATTTTATTTTTTCAGGGTGCTGAATGGAATTGTTTTTTGAATTTTTTTCCAGCAGATTTATGGTTGGCATACAGGAAAGCTTCTGATTTTTTAAGACTGATTTTGTATTCAGACACTTTGCTGAATTTGTTGATCAGTTCTATAAGCTTTTTGGTTGACTTTGTTGGGTCTTCTAAGCATAGTGTCATGTCATCTGCAAAAAGGGATAGTTTTCTTCTTTTCTTATTTGTACGCCTTTGATTTCCTTCTCTTGCCTTATTTCTCTGGCTAGAGTCTCAAGCACTATATTATTTTAACATGGAATGATTTTAAAATTTTCATTTTAAGTGAATAAATATATATTTTTGAGTATTCCTAGTTTTAATTTCTAGTATGGTAGGTACTGACAGATTTACCACACAAATAGATGCCCTTTGGGATCCTCCACAATTTTTAAGAATATAGAATGGTCCTGAGACCTAAAATTTTATAACTTGGCACCTTAAGTTAAAGTCTAACCTCTTTTATAAGGCTAACAAGCCATTATTCTGTTCCAGCTATCTCTTACTCTGTGCTTTTCACCTATGTTGTAACTACATTAAATTTTCTATCTCATGTATTTTTTTTTTTTTTTTTTGGCGGTACTGGGGATTGAACTCAGGGGCATTCTACCTCTGAGCTATACCCCCAGCCCCATTTTTTATTCTTTATTTTGAAACCGAGTCTCACTAAGTTGCGGAGTGCCTCACTAGGTAGCTGAGGCTGGCCGCGAACCCGGATCCTCCGGTCTCAGCCTCCCGAATGCTGGGATTACAAGC
>PVLC010011747.1:0-35171 GCA_004027655.1 Graphiurus murinus | reverse complement strand
TCTCATGTATTTTTTATCTAGAGTAGACATTAGATATTAAACCCATTGCAGCAGTGCATCTCTTGGCAATTATCATGCCATCATATAATTGCACATTTTCCTCTCTAGATCATAAACTACATGAGGACAAGCACTTTAGTTATTCATGCTGTTTTTCTAGAGCCTAGGAGGGTCATTTATTAAGTAATTACTCTGTAAAATTAATTGAATTACTATGATTGAACTGAAAGTTCAGTGAGGTCTAGTTAACAAATGTAAGATAAAGGATCCAGAGAAAATAACTTCTTGTTTTCATATAACAAGCCAAAAAAGAGTTTAACAACCATTTAATTCTTTTGTTTCTACCTTAATTGATCTATAGGCCCAGCTCAAGATAAATTCTTTGAAAAAACAAGTTGTCAACTAACAGAGTTCTAAAATGTGAGCAAGTTGAGCATCCCCATTCCAAAACTCTATAATAATCTGAAATACTCTGAAACCTGAAACTTCTTGAGAACTGACATGACACCACAGATGTAAAGTTCTACAACATTACAACATGTAACTTACTTTTTTTTTTTTTTTGCAGTACTGGGGATTGAACTCAGGGGCATTCTACCTCCGAGCTACACCCCTAGCCCTATTTTTTAATTCTTTATTTTGAAACCGAGTCTCACTAAGTTGCGGAGTGCCTCACTAGGTAGCTGAGGCTGGCCGCGAACCCGGATCCTCCGGTCACAGCCTCCCAAATGCTGGGATTACAAGCATGCACCACCACGCCTGGCTTGTAACTTACCTTATGTACAAATGTTTCAAAACTAATTTCATTTCTATTTACAAACAATAAGTATTCCAAAAAGAATTTAAGGAAACAGTACCAAATATAACAGTTCAAAAATAATTGAATACTGAGGAATAAATTTAAACAAGGAGGTAAAATCACCTTTGCAAACTACAAGGTGCTGATGAGAGAAATTGAAGAGTACACTAAAAAATAGATACTGTATGTGTTATTGATCAATGTTGTCAAAATATCCATTACAATAAAAGCAATTTACAGTTTCAATGTAACTCTTGCAAAAATTCTAATGGCATTTTCCACAGAAATAGAGGAAATAAACCTGAAATTCTCATAGAAATACAAAAGGCCATGAATTTCTAAAGTAATCTTGAGTAAGAAGAATACAGTTGATTCCAAATTATGCTACAAAATTGTAGTATTAAAAACACATATAAGAATAAAATAGAATAAGTATTCCAAAAATGAATTCATGCATATTCAGTCAAATAATTTTTGATAAGGGCACATAGTAGGAACAATGGAGAAAGATACCTTTCCAAAAAATGACGTTGGGAAAACTGGATATCCACATGCAACACAAGCAAAAGTATCAAATTGGATCCTTTTTTGACAGCATTCACAAAACCAACTCAAATTGAGTTGATTAAAGAGTTAAGTGTAAAACCTGAAACTATTAAATTCCTAGAGGAAAAGCTCCTTGGTATTTGTCTGGGCAATGATTTATTTTGAGGGTGAGGGATCTGACACAAAAAGAACAAGAATAGACAAGTGGGAATACATCAAACTAAAAAGCTTCTGTATAACAAAGAAAACAAAAAAATAAATAAAAGGCAAGCTACAGGAAGGTAGAAAATATTTTCAAGCAATGTATCTGATAGAGTATTAACATTTAAAATATTATAAGGCATTCTTATAACTTGATAGTAAAACCAAAATGAAATAACAAAAAACAACCTTATTTAAAACATTCCCAAAGGACCTGAATAGAAGGATTCCTCAAAAGAAGATAGACAGATGGCCAATATGTATGTAAAAACAAAATAAACATTACTAATTTTCAAGAAAATGAAAATTGAAACCTCATAATTGTTAGGAAGAATATGATTTAAACATATAATTATAACAAGTGTTTTTTAGGATTTGGACAAAAGGACATCCTGATATACTATTGGTGGGAATATAAGTGTGTACAGTCATTACAAAAAACTGTATGGAGATTCCTCAAAATAACTGAAAATAGAACTACTGTGTGATTCAGCAATTCCATTACTAGGCAAATTAAGTCATTATTTCAAGGAATTATTTGTATCTCCATGTTCATTGCCTGTATATTTAGTATCCAAGATCTTGAAACAACCCAAATGCCCATGGAAATACAGATGGATAAAGAATCTCCTCTCTCTCTCTCTCTCTCTCTCTCTCTCTCTCTCTCTCTCTCTATATATATATATATATATATATATATATATATATATATATATATATTAAGTATATGTTAAATATATTATGATTTAGCCCTAAAAAGGAGGAAGTCTTGCCACTGATGAAAATGTGAATGGACTTGGAAGACATGCTGCTAAGTGAAATAAGCCAAATACACAAAGGTACATACTATATGATATCAATTATGTGTGGACTCTAAATAGTTAAACTTATAGAAGCAGAGTCTAGAATAGTGGATGTCAGGGCCTAGAAGTGAGGGAAATTGAAAGATGGTGGTCAAAGGGTACAAATTTTCAGTTATGGAAGAATCATTCTGTAGATCTATTATATAGCATGTCATTAGCTAACAGTACTGCATGGTATACTGAATATTTTCTAAAAGTAGAATTTTAGATAGTTAACTGTTCTTACAATAGTAGTAATAATTAATGGAGTGGAAGGATAAATATGCTGGCATATTATAGATATATTTATGGCCTTAGTATTGATGATAATTTCATGGGTTCATACTCCTCAAACTCAGAATTTTATATATATATATATATATATATATATATATATATATATAGAGAGAGAGAGAGAGAGAGAGAGAGAGAGAGAGAGAGAAAGATTTCTATACATTAATTGTATGTCAATAAAGTAGGATTTTTTTAGGGGAATACTGAGAATTGATCCCAGGGATATTTTATATATTACCTACACTTCCAGCCCATTTTAAAAATTTGAGGAAGTTATTAAAGGTCCTGCTAAATTGTGAGTGTGGACTTGAATCTGAGATCTTCCTATTTCCATGTCCTAAGTACTGGGATTATAGGCATGCACCACTACACCCAGCTAAGAATTTTTAAATAGAAAGCATTTTGGGAAAAAAAAAACATATTCTGTGAATAATAATTTGTATTTGGGAAAACCAGACAACAGTTCTTTTTTGTTCAGTCTTATTTTAATATCTTCAAATTCATTATGATCTTGTTACTTGTAATACCTTGTGTGGTTAAAGAGGATTATTCTGAATTAATAAAATGGTAATTACTTCTCTGTATTGCGCTATTTGTATGTGATTAAGAATGTATTTAATTTTCTTGCAAGAGTAGAAAATTAAAGGGAAGAATCCTAACTGGGAATAGATGTCTGGAAGTTGAAATAGAAATTTTTCACAAAAGTCACATGAGAGTAAATTCAGAAAATAGAGTTCACAAACAAGGATTAGGAATCAGTAAATGTTATGTTTAAGGTTGAATGAACTATCATAGGCTCATATACAGGCATATATCACTAATTTCTATTTTCACTCTGAGTCTTGGCATAATTGTGTTATATGTTCTTGCTATTTGGAATACTGACATGCCCCAATATAAAAAAAAATCATCTAGAAGCTGGGCGTGGTGGTTCACTCTTGTAATCCCTCTACTTGGAAGGCTGAGACAGGAGGATCACAGGTTCAAGGACAATCTCTGCAACACAGTACACCCTTTCTCAACTTAATGAGACCCTGTTTCCAAATAAAAATAAAATAGGGTTGGAGGTGTAGCTCAGAGGTATAATGCCCCTGGGTTCAATCCCCAGTACCACCAAAAATAAAAGTCACCTAGACCCTCTATATTAATAATTTATTGCCTTGTAGCAAATTTTCACAAATTTAGTAGCTTAAAACAACACATGTATATTATTTCATAGTATTCATGGGACTGGGCACAGCTTAACTGCATCCTCTGAAAGGCTGCAATGAAGATATCATTAATGGCTGAGGTCTGATCTAAGGCAAGTGGTCCTTAACCAGGTTCACATGGTTGTTGGCAGAATTAATTTCCTCATAACTATATGATTCATGGCAGCTTACATCTTCATGCCCAGCATGAAAGAAAACCTGACTTCTTTCACTGCTGACTTCTATATCATTTTCTAATAGGCTAATCAAATTGCCAGGTCTACCCAGGGCAGTCTCCCTTCTAACTAACTAATTAACTCAAAATCAACTAACCTGAGACCTTAAATACACTGGTGAAATGTAATTCCCTGAAAATCTGGAGTTTATGTAAAGACACTATGAAACAGAAGAAGCTAATATTCATTGAGAGTTACTATAATACACTATACTTAACACTTCCTCATATTTTATTACATTTAGTTTTCATAATGGCTCTACCAGCTTAATGGTAGCATTATTATTTTACTGAAGGTGGAACTAGTGATAAAAAAGATAAGATCATATGCTTAGTAAATGGACCCAACATTCAAACCAAATTTGCATGACTTCAGGCCTGACCATTATCTTTCTACCTTACTATGCCACCTCTTCATAGTGGGAGATAAAAGGCTGCCCAAAGAGAAGGCATATGGCCTATGAATACATAGGTCTCCTGCTTCAAATTTTTGCCAAACCTTGGTGTTGAAAGTATATAGGGTTTTGAAGATATGTCTCTTCTGTTCTACCTTGTAAAAACTATTGAGTTTGCTAGAGCTTTCAAGAAACCAGTAAGTAGAGCTACAGCCAGTATAGAGTACATCTCTAGCCCAGTAGCCCCTCATCAACTGAGATTTCATAGAAGAAGCTGTTACATGAATATGTTATCAGTATTCTGAAAAGGCAGATTTAGTATAACCTGCTTTAGGATGAAGGGAAATGCTATCTAATGGGTGCGTTTAAATTCTTGAAAGTAAAAGTATAGGTAGAATGGTTGCCAACTAAATAGTTACAGCAGAGTTTGTATGGCTGTGGCAAATGTGGTGTTTCTCTTTTTCCCTTTTGTTCTTTATGGCAAATATTGACCACTTCAAATATTCTCTTCAGTTGTCTTTCAGGATAGTACTGATCTTTTCAAAATCAGAAAACATTTAAGGTTTGATCTAAGCTGGGTGTGGTGGTAGACACTTCTAATTTCAGTACTTGGGAGACTGAGACAGGAGAATTGCAGGTGGGACACAGCCTCAGCAATTTAGCAAGACTCTTAGCAAGCTATCAAGACCCTGTTTCAAACAAACAAACATGCAAACAATGAATAAATAAAATTAAAAAGGGATGGGGGTATAGCTTGGAGGTAGAATGCACCTGGGTTTAACCCACAGTACCAAATTCACACAAGAAAAGATTTCATATAATAGAATGTTACTTCCTAGAGACAGTAGATTAGTGGTGGCCTAAGACTTAATTTGTGTAGGTGTTTAGGGGATGATAGTTAAAGGGTGTGGGGTTTGTTTCCTTGTGTGTATGTGTGTGGAGGGTAGTGGGGATTGAACCCAGAGGCATTCTACCTCTGAGTTACACCCCAGCCCTTTTTTAATTTTTTTTTTTTGAAACAGGGTCTCACACTGTTGCTAAGTGTCTTGCTAAGTTGCTGAGGCTGGTCTCAAACCTGGTTTGTTTCTTCTTTTTAAGTAACGAAAATGTTCTCTAATTGATTTTGGTGATAGATGCACAACCCAGTGTTTATACTAAAAGTTTTTTAATTTTACTTTTTTTCGTGGTATTGGGGATTGAACTCAGGGACATTCTACCTCCGAGCTATAAACCCAGTCCTATTTTTTTATTCTTTATTTTGAAACAGGGTCTCCCTAAGTTTCGGAGTGCCTCACTAGGTGGCTGAGCTGGCCGCGAACCTGGATCCTCTGGTCTCAGCCTCCCAAATGCTGGGATTATAAGTGTGCGCCACCACGCTCAGCTTGAATTGTACATTTTAAATGGATTAATTTCTTGGCATGTAAATTATACCTCAACTGTTTTTTTTTCTTTTTGGTCTTGGGATTGAACATCTGAGCTACAACTCCAAGCCCTATTTTATTTCTTATTTTGAAATAGGTCTCCATAAGTTACTGATGGCCTTGCTAAACTGCTGGGGCTGGCTGGCCTTGAACATACAATTATCTTCTTTCAGCCTTCCAAGTTGAGTACTGGGATTACAGGTGTGTGTAATCCAGCTTCAATAGTTTTAAAACAAAATTGTGCTAAATTGAGTTTTAGTGGATGGGAAGAAGCCTCAAATAGAGTTCAAAATATTTTATTCCAAATAATGACCAAATTTTCTGCCTAGGTTTAAATTAATTTTATACCAGGTGATAAAGAACCTTATTTGTAAATTTCTCCTCAGTTTCTTCCTTCCATGAAAATGAAAAAAGAAATAAGATTTGTTCCCTAAGAAATATCACTGTAATCCACCCCCTGGATGAGAATTAATTACTTTAGATGAAATAAAAAATACAACTGCCAAAGAATGCCATGGTAACCATTGTTGAATAGTGTGCTCATGGGCCTCAAAGGTCAAAGACATTTTATAAAGCAGAAAGAGAAGGTTTTACTTTGATACACAGAATAATTATAGGGGATGTTATGTCAAAAATAGTTAATGGATGAGAGGGAATTACTTGGCTATACCTTCCATGCTCGCACCTGTATTCCCTACCAATCTCCAATTTCTCAGGTTTTTTCAGTGCCTCTGAATAGCAAGGCCCACTTCCATGACTCCTCCCCACAGATTTATCCTTTATTTTTATGTGGTAGCTAAGAATGACAGAAAGAGCACTGACTTTGGAATAAAAGCTACAATTGATGTCTGGCTTTCTGAGTTACTATAATACCTTGAGTAAAACTTTGCTTCTCCAAACATGCACTTTGTCATCACTAAAATGGGGACATAGTGCTCATAGAGTAGGCATATACTCAATAATAAATGGTAGCTCTCATGCGTATTACTCACTGGAATATTTAGAGTTTCATAATTTTAGACCCATTTTTATAGATGTGGCTTTTTGTCCCCCATGTTCTGCACCTATAAGTCAACATGCTGCTATCACATTCCATTCTACCTTCCATCAGTTCAATAATATATGTTAGTACGCCCAGGTGGATATCACGAGTTTATTTCTAGAAATATTTAATTCTAAGAAGATGCAATTATGAAAGAAATAAACTCTGGAACTATGTCCTTTATGAAGGAAGGAAAAATGAATACAGTCTATATTTTGTTATTTGTTGCTATAACGAAATACTTGAGAATTTTATTTAAAATTGTTTATTTTGTTCACAGTTCTGGGGGTCCAAGGTCATTGTGCTAGCATGAGCTTTGGGTGAGGGCCTCATGCCCCACAACATCATATGGTGGGAATGCATGTGAAAGACAAAGGTCACATGATGGCAGAGTAGGGAGGAGTCAGTCTAACTCATTTATAACAGTCTGACCTCTTAGGAACTAACCCATTTTAAGACACTAGCATTAATCTCTTCATAAAGTCAACCAGGACCCAAATATATCCCACTAGGCCCCAATCCTTAAAAGTTCTACCCCTTCTCAATAGTGTTACACTAGGGACAAAGTTTCAATGTGATTTTTGGTGGGGATAAACGACATCCAAAACATAACAAGTACTTACCAAAATGTAGAAAATGTGTAAGATATTGAAGAATGTTTAATATATTTTAATCTCAAGTGTAAATGATATGATCTATGTTACAGATTCTACAAGGTGGTAGAGATTAATTCCACTCAACTTATTCTTAAAATTCATGAATGTGGGGCTTTAATTCCAAAATTTTATAATATTTTCTTGTTCTACCAACCCTCATAGTTCCTTGATCATTTAAAACCAAAGTTGTGCCATTTTGTCTCTGCCCATGTGATAGAAATCATCAGTGAGTGTGTACGTGTTTTTGTTCAGTTCAGTTATAAGATGGAGGAGAACTGGGGCTTTGGATTTTGAGGATGGAAGAAAGGACAAAAGTAAGCCCTGATGGAATCCATGCTTCAGGTGTATTCTTGAAAAAAAAAGACAAAACTAAACCAAATAAAGTCTTTTACCCTAAGAAGAATAGCCTCCTCCTAATATTATCTCCTCTACTTGTATATTAAAAAGTGACTGTGTTCTCAGCCTCAGTTTATGTTACAAAGTTCTCCTTCAAAGCCTCCAACTTTCATAATCTCCATGAAGAAAAAAATCATGAGTAGAAAATCTATCTTGCCACATAAAAATAATAAAAATGGGGAATTAAGGAAACATGTTTCATATATGAATTTTTCTTGCTTGTTTTTTTTTTTTGCCATACTGGGGATTGAACTCAGAGTCATTCTACCTCTGAGCTACACCCCCAGCCCTATTTTTATTCTTTATTTTGAAATGAGGTATCATTAAGTTGCGGAGGGCCTCGCTAAGTAGCTGAGGCTGGCCCCGAACCTGTATCCTCCTGTCTCAGCATCCCTAGTACTGGGATTATAAGTGTGCACCACCACACCCAATTTTCTTTCCTGTTCTTAAATTTAATGTATTTTGGTCATTATACGTGAAGATATATATCATCTTAATGTTTTTGTTGTGTTTTGTGAACATATTATGATTTACTTATCTGCTCTCCAGTTGCTTGGGTTTGGGGAGTAGATAAAAGACAGTTGAGAAGAATATGGTGTAGGACTCTCAAGGTCACTTTCTTTCCTTCTAATAATCTATTTTATTGATAAGATATGGCCTTTTCTTGTTTTCATCACAGTGACTCCTGTGATTTTATTATGAGAGGAAAAATGGATGTAAAGAAAATCTTGATTGCTGACCAAAGCACAATCATGAGTGGTACACTTTCATCATAACACAAAACCAAGTAACATGAAGCAAAATGCATTCTTCATTTTTTACCAGCTAGTACTTTAAATGTATCTATGCAGAGTAACTTAGCAAAGCAGTTTATGACTATATATTAGCTATAAAGCCCAAATGAGAAGTGGTCACCTTTGTGACTTTTTGGTGTGAATTTAATTAAAAAACCCACTATAATCAAAGATCATGGGGAAGAAAGAAGAGAATAACTGTAGCATAATCAAATTCTAACTGCAGTCTCTTAAAGTTGGTATCTTGTTTAGATGAATTTGTTCAAAAAATGTCTTCATGAAGTTGCTGCCAAGTAGTATAATGATTTATCAAACTGATAATCTAATGGATAAAATCTGGGACTTGCTTGTGAAAATCATCAAGAACATTCATTTTTGTGGTTGAACTATATAAGTGATTTAAGAAATGGATCACTCATCACATGCTTTGAACAGTTGCGCCCCCAAAATTGACCAGTTCCATCCAATATTCTTTTTGTAATGCTTGATAAACTTGTACTTGCTATGATTACTCCAGTTAAAACTTTCATGGAAGAATTTTATGGTCTAGGTAAAGATAATTTATTTCAAATTAATCAAGATGTTTAGCTTCTACTACATAAAAGTCCCAGTGTAAGGGACTCTGAGAGTGAATGCAGATTTTGCAGATCATGACTGTTTCACTCCTTAGAGTGAATGTGACCATGCTGTCACTCAAGCATCTGATAATCTCTCATGCGGCAGTGTGGGAGAAATGGTTGATGTGGGTAGATATGACAAGACAAAAACACAGTGAAGAACACTGAGATCAGTGATTTTATGTAATTTCAGGAGAGGAAAGAAAGAAAGGAGGGATTGAGGACAAGAAGGGAGACACAGCAAATGGCAGTTCAATACCAACCAAGTTTAAAGTACTGTGAAACTTTGTGAAGGTAACAGAAGGATGAGTGAAAACAGTACCTGACTTAAGGAGTCCATACATACAGTGGGAGAAATAGAATGAAGCATGACATGTATGTGCATGCATATACATATTATTATGTTTCAAGTCACAGTATTGAAAGCAGAATTTCACATCTATTTAAGTTCTTCTTTTGAGCTATACTTTAAATGTGACACTATGTTACCAGAACAACCCTGAGAGTTAGCTATGATAAGCTCTCTTTTGTAGATGATTAAATTGAGTTCAAGAAAATTAGGTAAGCTTAAAATCTTGCTCAAGGTTCTGTACTTAGTAATCAACTGAGGGAATGATTTAAACCCCCCAAATAAATAACCTTTTAATAGCTATCATTTATTGAATACCTGTTGTGTGCTTGGCAGTATTTATCACAAGTTATATACTATGTTAACATTTTATATTAATTTGTCAAGCTATATATTCTTATCACCATTTTGCAGATTATGAAACTAAGGCTGAGAGATTTGATCACTTTCCCAAGGTCTCAACTATTATTTGAACAATTCAAATTCAAATCTGGGTCTATCTAATGGTAAGACCCATGTTTTTAATGAAATTGGCCATCAGAGGGATAGAAGACATACATTACAAATATAATGGTGGCCTTTTTGGAAAGGTAACAGTTGAGATGTTTTATAAATAGAAGTTAAACCAATAGAATTGGAAGAATATTTTAGGTGGAAGGACAAGTATAGGGACATAGCAGAGTAGGGGAAGGCATGTCTAGAGAAGGAGTTGAGGTGATTTGCCATGGTTAGGTTGTAGGGAATCTCAAGCAGAAAAAGGTAAAAAAAGTAACAAGAGAATAGAAAATCAGAGAAAGGATTTTTTCCCTATATTTAATGGCAGATAAGGTTTTCAAGGTTAGAATTTACATGATCAGATCTCCATATTTATTTATTGTCTATCTCCCACTACTACATTGAGAATTCCTAGAGGGCAGGGATCTTTTTTCTGTCTGTCTAGTTTGGTGCTGTATGCATGTCCTTAGTGCTTAGAGTAGTGCCTGGAATGCAATTAGAGTTGCTACCTATACCAAAGCATTTTCTAACCTGCATTACTTCAGTGGATACCACTCATGTATACTATAAGTATTGCTCACTGGAATTGTGCAACTTGATAAGCACTAAATAGGCACCCAATAACTATTTCACCCAATACTTTTGAAGGAATAAATGATTCATTTGAGACAATGTATCTCGATGGGGTTTTAGGCTGCAATAAAAGGGGGAAATTTGGGAAACTGAGGATATTAGAATGATTTTTAAGTTTTCTACCTGAGAGACAATGAAATACTTCACTTGAAGTAGAACAGAGAGGATAGAGCCAAGACAGGCTTCCATGATACATTGTGAGAAGGTAATTGGGGAAAATTGAGGATAACTCAAGATTTCAAGAATTTGTAGCCTGAGTGTCTGGGAGAATGATAATGGTACTAGCTTAGAAAAGGAAAAGAAGGAAGTATAGTGAATTTGGTGCATGTAGTAGGTAGGTAAATGATGAATTCAGAGATGTACATGTGTACATGTTCAGTTTGAGAAGCCTGTCAGAAAAAAAAAAAAAAATATATATATATATATATATATATATATATATATATATATATATATATATATATATATAGCTTATACCAAAATTGATACCTAGATATAAGCATTTTGCTAAACTTGTCTGAAGCTCAGCAAAGAGGTAAAAAATACTAAGATAGATGGTGGAGATTCTGAAGTCATGGAAGAGACTAAGATATGGAGAAGATGTAGAATGAGATGAGAGGTAAGCAAAAAGTTGTACCTTAATACATGCATTTAATATAACCCTGTACGTAGGAGACTGAGACAGGAGGATCACAGGTTTGAGCTCACTCTCAGCAACTTAATGAGACACTGTTTCAGAATAAAAGAATTTAAAAAGGACTGGAGATGTAGCTTGGAAGCAGAATGCCCTGGGCTCAATACCCAGTGAAAGGAAGAAAGAGAAAGAGAGAGAGAGGAGAGAGAGGGAGAGAGGGAGAGGGAGAGGGAAAGAAAAAAAGAAAGAAGAAAATGCTATGGGTAATAAAAGGAGCATACAAAGACATAGAGAAGATATGGTTAGGCATATAGAAATATAAGAACATTAATTGTCAGAAGCCAAGTGATAGTAGCCAAGAGAGACAGAAGTAGCCATCTGTGCTGACAGCTGTCAAGAGTTCAAACCAAATGAGAACTGAGAAGTTACTCCTGGATTTATTAATTAGAAGGTAATTTTTGTAGATAGTAAACAGTGGAGCTCAAAGATAGATTTCAAGTTATAGAAAAGTGAATGTGAGGTGAGAAAATGGAAACAGAAAATACAGAATACAAATGAAAAGTTCAAGGAAGTAAAAAGAAGGGACTATAACTTCAAAACAAAGCAGGGTAAAGGAAAAGTATTATTGTATACAGGAAGATTGCATATATCTGTTGACAAAAGGAAGAAATCAGTGGAAAGTGGAATAATGAAAACAGAGATGATTGATAAAATTAGGTGTCAGAAAGATATGGGAACAAGAGCATACAAAAATGGTTAGACCTGGGCTATATGATACTTCTTTCAAGATAGGAGGGAAGAGAAAAGGCCAGGTAGAGGTAAAAATATAAAATGGAGGCAAGTCAATTTTTAGAGGTTCATGTTGAATGGCTTCAATCTTTAAAGTAAGAAGTAACTCCATTTGGATTCATTCTTAGACTATAATGTTTAACATATTAAACTACAAATACCCCTAAAGATATTTTGCATTTGGACAGCATGTGATAGCTAAGCTTTACTTCTTTTTGCTAAATTCTCTTTTTTTTATTTGTTGCAGTACAGGGGATTGAACCCAGTCACATTCTACCTCTGAGCTATACCCCTGGTCCTATTTTTTATTCTTTCTTTTTTTTCTTTCTTTTTTTTTTTTCTTTTGGTACTGGGGATTGAACCCATGGGCCTTCCACCTCTGAGCTACACCTTCAGTCCTATTTTTTATTCTTTATTTTGAAACAGGGTCTCACTAAGTTGTGGAGTGCCTCCTTAAGTAGTTGAAACTGGCTGCAAACCCAGATCCTCCTGTCTCAGCCTCCCAAGTATTGGGATTACAAGCATGTGCCAACACTCCCGGCTTCCTTTTGCTAAATTCTGTTGAAATATTTTTCAAAAGTTTTGTTCTAGAAATCTGAGTTTGGCAACTGTAAGCCTTTCATCAGAAAGCAGTCATATTGGAAAGTAGTTTTATGTCTAATCCTATATATGATGGTTGCTATGGAAATGATTCAATGCAAACTTTGTTTTATATAACACAAAGGTACACTGTTGATCAGGAGGGAGAAAGAGAGCTTCAAGCCCTTCAAGCCCTCCACTCAAGGAATAGAAAAAAAAAAAAAGAAAAACTAGAGAAGCTGTTAGGTGAAGAAAATCTTTTTGGTTGGAGAAAAAGAGTTTTCACATATACAAATGGAGGGCATAGGTAGTTGAAGATTTATTTTTCTGTTTTTAACAAACAATGGGATTGAAATCTTGAATGCTTAGAGACAAACAAGGAAGATGGCATGAGGCCTTAGCACATAGAGAGCAGTAATAAATGAGTAAGCTCACAGATGTGAAGGAAGCAATAGGACTGAGTCATTAAGTTTAAGTGAAATTAGACAGAACCAATGTTTGCACATGCTTCAATACAGAATATAACAACTAAATGGAGAAGAGCTTGAGATGCACACAGCTGAAAAACATCTTGTTTAATGGGAATACAGTTAATGTAAATAAAATTATTGGATTAAAATTATTTTCTTATTGTATTTAGTATTTTTGTTTATTTTTATATTTTACCTGTACATTGTAATTACATAACATAGTGAGATTCAAAATGATACAAACATACATGCACACAGCACTTGTGTTTTCCTCTGCATTCCATCCTGTTGTCCCCTTCTCCCTCCCTATACATGATAATGAGACTGGTAATGATATGATAATGAGATTGGTAATGATACCTTCATATATTAACATAAACTAATTTGGACTATTCTCTTCCTCAAGCCTCACTTAACTCCTCCCCATTTCCTTTCCCCAACCCCTTTCCATTATTCTACTGATTTCTCTCATAATCTGATTGAAATCCTTTTAATTTTCTATTTTCTCTCCAGCTTCTACATATAAGAGAATACATATGACCCTTGACTTTCAGAGACTGGCTCATCTCACTGAGCATAATATTCTCTAGTTCCACCAGTCTTCCTGAATATGGCATAATTTTGTTATTCTTTATGGTTAAGGGAAATTCCGTTGTATTTATATGCCACATTGTCATATCCATTCATCTGTTGACAGACACCTAGGTTGGTTCCATAATTTGACTATTGTGAATTGAGCTGCTATAATCATGGATATGCTTGTATCACTGTAGTATTCTGACTTTAATTCCTTTGGAAAGACATCGAGGAGTGGTATAATTGGGTCACATGATTGTTCTATTTCTAATATTCTGAGGAACATCCATATTGACTACCACAATGGTTGTTCTAATTTATAATCCAGCCAGCAGTGTATGAATTCCTCTTTCCCAACAACTTTGCCAGCATTTATTATTGTTTACATTTTTGATGATTGTCATTTTATTTGGAGTTAGATAAAAATATTTATATTATAAATAGAAATCAACTGAAAAGAGATTAATAATGTTAGGATTTATGTCAGATAGTAGTTGGAGTCTATACAAAGAGTGCTAAATCACCTATACTTTTACTTTTTCTAAATCTAGATGATGCTAGGGTGTTTATGAAGCATGTTGGATATAGTCAGAGAATTGTATCCCAATCTTTCTATGTCCCTGAAATAGAATTTCTTGATGACCAGAAAAAATTTAGTGTGAATTTAATATATTAATGTAGCCCAAGGAAAAAGTATAGTAGCCATGAAGGTGGTGGGGTGATCAGCAAAATCAGCAGAGAGACAAAAAATCACACAGGGAGCTGTCTGAGGAAGTAAGTAATATGAAATATGAATACAATAAACAAATTCCCTTGTTCTAAGTCCATATTTATCATGAAAACTTATTTATTAATATTATTTCATTAAATTGTTGGAATACTTTCAATATAATATTCAAAACATATAAAGAATAAAATAAAAATCATCTTTAGTTCTACCACCACCCAGAAATGATAATTACTATTATTTTAATATATTCCCTCAGTTTATTTTTTAGAGATACATAACTTGATAAGAGGACATGTTTGCCGTTTGCCGAGGTATATATGTTTAATGTGTGTATATACATATGGATATATATATATATAATGAAATTGGTACAATACCATATAAATAGCAATTTATGGTAATTTTACTTCATATTATATAAACATTTTCACCTAAATCTGAAATATCTTTTTTTGGTGCATTGTAATCCTACATGTTTGTTAGGTACAAGCTGGTAGAGGCATACATACCCACATTTCTCATTTAATCTTTCCCCAATTTCGGCCCACTTCCTCCTCCTCCCTCCTTCTCAAGTTCAGTTTAGAGATTGACTTTCATATGTTTGTGAAAGTACATCATGTGCATTAGGGTGTTTTCCTCTCCATCCCCCCATCACTTTCCATTAAGTCAAATTCTTTGTTCACCTAAGGATTCTCCTTCATTTGGAGTCCCTCTTATGTCCCACTTTCTCCCTAGCGTCCCCATATTAGGGAGAGCATATGCTTCTTTACTTTTTGTGACTGACTAATATCACTTAACATAATGATTCCCAGTTCCATCCATTTCCCTGCAAATGACATGATTTTGTTCTTCTTTATGGCTGAGTAAAATTCCATTGTGTACACATCCCATAGTTTTGTAATTCATTCATCTGTTGATGGACATCTTGACTGTTTTCACAGATTGGCAATTGTGAATTATTAGGCTATAAACATAGATACACATGCATCGGTCTGATAGTTTGGTTTCCATTCTTTTGGGTAGATACCCAGAAGTGGTTTTGCTGGATCATATGGTAGGTTCATTCCCATTGGTCTGAGGATCTTCCATACTGGTTTCCAAAGTGGTTGCACTAGTTTGCAATCCAACCAACAATGTATTAGGGTTCCCACTTCTCCACACCCTCGCCAGGATTTGTTGTTATTCGTGTTTTTGATGATTGCCATTCTGATTGGGGTTAGGTGAAATCTCAAGGTAGTTTTGATTTGCATCTCTCTGATTGCTAATGATGTTGAACATTTCCTCATGCGTTTATTGGCCATTTGTATTTCTTCTTTTGTGAAGTGTCTATTTAGATCCTTTGCCCATTTTTTGATTGGATTATTTATTTCTTAGCTGTTATTTTCTTGAGTTGTCTGTATATCCTAGATATTAGTCCTCTATCAGAAGAGTAGCTGGCAAAAATTTCCTCCCACTTTGTGGGCTCTCTGTTGAGGTTCATGATAGTTTCCTTTGCTGAACAGAAGCTCTTCAGTTTAATGCAATCCCATGTATTGATCTTTCTTTGAGTTGTTTGTGTTTTGGGGGTCTTGTTGAGAAAGTTTTTACCTGTGCCTATGTATTGAAGTGTTGGGCCTATGCGCTCTTCAAGTAGCTGCAAGGTCTCTGCCTGACTTCCAGATCTTTGATCCATCTTGAATTGACTTTTGTGGAGGGTGAGAGAATGGAGTTTATTTCCATTTTCTACATATAGTTAACCAGTTTTGCCAACACCATTTGTTGAAGAGGTTTTCTTTTTTCCAGTGTATGTTTTTGGCTCCTTTGTCAAAAATCAATTGACTATAAGTGTGTGGGTTTGTTTCTGAGTCTTCTATTCTGCTCCATTGGTCTGTGTGTCTGCTTTTTTGTGCCAATAACATGCTGTTTTTATTACTGTGGCTTTGTAGTATAGTATAAAGTCAGGTATTGTGTTGCCTCCTGCATAGTTCTTGTTGCTAATAACTACCTTGTCTATTCTGGGATTTTTATTGTTCCAAATGAATTTTAGGACTGATATTTCTAGGTCTGTGAGGAGTGGCCTTCGTAATTTAATGGGTATCACACTGAACCTGTAGATCATTTTTGAGAGAATGGCCATTTTGATGATATTTATTCTGCCTATCCAAGGGCATGGAAGATCTTTCCATCTTCTAAGGTTTTCTTTGATTTCTTTTTTCAACTTTTTATAGTTTTTCTTATAGCAGTGTTTTACCTCCTTGGTTATGTTTATCCCTAAGTAGTTTACTTTTTGGGATGCTATTGTTTGGGATGGAATTGTTTTATGGGTTTCTTTTTCAGTAGATTTTTGATTGGCATATAGGAAAGCTTCTGATTTTTTAAAATTGATTTTTTATCCAGACAGTTTGGTGAATTCTTTGATAAGTTCTATAAGTTTTTTGGTTGACTTTGTTGGGCCTTCTAAGCATAGTATCATGTCATCTGCAAAACGGAATAGTTTTAGTTCTTTTTTTTCTTATTTTTACACCTTTAATTTACTTCTCTTGCCATATTGCTCTGGCTAGAGACTCAAGTACTATATTGAACAGAAGTGGTGATAATGAACATCCTCGTCTTGTTCCTATTTTTAGTGAGAACTCTTGGTGTTTTATCCCCATTTAATATGATGTTGGCTGTGGGCCTATTGTATATTGTCTTTATGATGTTGAGGTATGTTCCTTCTATTCCAATTCTATGCAGTGATTTTAGCATGAATGGGTGTTGGATTTTATCAAATGCTTTTTCAGCATCAATTGAAATAATCATGAGATTTTTGTCTTTGGTTCTGTTTATGTGATGAATTACATGGATTGTTTTCCTGTCTGTTGAACCAGCCTTGCACCCCTGGGATGAACCTGATTGGTCATGGTGTATAATTTTCTTGATGTGGTTTTGAATGCATTGCTAGTGTTTTGTTTAGTAGTTTTGCATCTAAGTTCATCAGCAATATAGGCCTATAGTTTTCTTGATCTGCCTTTATTTGGATTTGGTATTAATGTGGTTTTGGCTTCATAGAATGTGTTTGGAGAGTCCCATTTCTGTTTCATGGAATAGTTTGAAGAGTATTGGGATTAGCTCTTTCATAAAGGTTTTATAAAATTCACTTGGAAAACCTTCTGGTCATGAGCTTTTGTTTGATGGTAAACTCTTTATTGCTGTTTCTATCTCTTTGATTGCTCTTCATCAGTTTAAGTTTTCTATGTCTTCTTGACTCAGTTTAGGAAAGTTATATATGTCTAGAGATTGGTCAAATTATTCTAAATTTTACATTTTTTATAGTATAGTTTTTCAAAGTAGTTTCTGATGATCCTCTGTATTTCCACACTATTGGTGTTAATACCACCTTTTTCACCTCTTATTTTGGTAATTTCAGTTGATTCTGTCTTCCTTGTGGTTTGGTTGGTTAATGGTTTATCTATCTTGTTCATTTTTTTTCAAGAAACCGGCTTTTGGTTTTGTTGATTTTCTATATTTTTTTTATTTTCTACTTCATTAATTTCTGCTCTGATTTTAATAATTTCCTGCCACGACACCTTAATAGCTGGATCTTGAGCAAGGCTCGGTCCGCTGGAGTCCTGTAAGGCAGACAATTCCAAAAGAAGGAATGTGTGGCGTTTCCCACTTTGCATGATGTTATATTCTGGAAATTTGGGGTGCTTTGGGCTTTGCTTTCACATTAATTATAAAGGAAAATTTCTTAGAAATACAAGATGACTGGACGGATTATGATTCCTCAATATTAGCTGAGAAAGAAGTGCCTCAAGACAATCTATAAGGTATTCATTAACCTTTTACAAACATCAGGAAATGGGCTTTGCTTTGCAAGCTTAGTTACTAAACAGCCTTATGTTCCCTCTCAGCACAGGTATAGGAACAATATAAATAAGCCAAAGAGACTTAGGTCTACTCTTTTATCTGTGAGTAAAGAAAGCTTTAAGACAGATAGTTTGCCCTTCTCTAAAATTTCTCCCCCTTGTCTCCACCACACATTAACTAACTCTAGCTGCCTGAGAAAAAGATAAAATAAACACTGCTTACAGGAACTAAACAGATAGTGAACATTTAAACGAACGGATAGAAACTCCATCGTTAACCTTTAATCTGCTTTGTACTAAAAGAATTTTTATATATGTATTGTATTTTGTAACGTTTATTGTTTTCTTAATCCCATCAAATACCATGGGAAATGACTTTTCTAGTTAAAGATGTACCCACTCAACTTTTAGAAAAACAAGTCTGTAAAAATTCCTGTTCTATATGCCTCATTGAAAAAGATAGTATAAAAAACAGCTACTACATGCAATACACAGATGCACTTCTTCACTGCATTGGGTGTGAACGTATTCTCATGACCTCGTCTCATTCCACACCTAACAAGGGACCCCCGACCCCGCTGTCTCGAAGGCTGGCTCCCGACAATTTCCTGTCTTCTACTGGCTTTGGGGATAGACTATTCTTGGTTTTCAAGGGCTTTCAGCCTATGTCATTAGGTTATATATTTGGTGATTTTCTGTTCTTCTTATGTGGGCACTCAGTGCTATACATTCTCTTCTTAGTACTGCCTTCAAGGTGTCCCAGAGGTTTTGATATACTGTGTTTCTGTTTTCATTGGTTTCTATGAATTTTTTAAATTTCTCCCTTTACATCTTCTATGACTCATTCCTCATTCAGCAATGTGGTAATCAGTCTCTATGTGTTTACGTGTTTACTCTGGGTCTTCTTAGAGTTGACTTCTACTTTCATTTCATTGTGGTCTGAAAAGATGCAGGGAATTATGCTACATTTTTAAAATTTGCTTTGTGGCCCAGAATGTGGTCTATTTTGGAGAAGGTTCCATGTGTGGTTGGGTAAATGTGAATTCAGCTGTATTTGGCTGAAATATTCTGTATGTGTTTAATAGGTCCATTTGGTCCACGGTATTCTTTATGTCTGAGGCATCTTTACTGACCTTTTGTCTAGAAGATCTATCTAGTCATGTGAGAGGAGTATTGAAGTCTCCCAGTATTACTGTATTGGGATCTATGTGTGACTTTATATCATGAAGAGTTTGTTTTATGAAAGTGGCTGCACCTGTGTTTGGAGCATAAATGTTGACAATTGTTATTTCCTCTTGCTTAATTGTTCCTTTCACTAGTAAAAAATGACCTGCTTTGCCTCTTCTGATAAGCTTAGGCTTGAAGTCTAATTTATTTGATATCATGGTTGCTATTCCTGCTTGTCTTCAAGTTCCATTGGCATGGATTACCTTACTCCAGCCTTTCACCATTAGTTTGTGGGAAACTTTGCTTGTATGGTGTGTTTGTTGCAGGCAGCATATAGATGGATTATGAGTTTTAATTCATTTTGCGACCTGGTGTCTTTTTATTGGGGAGTTGAGTCCATTTATATTCAGTGTGATTATTGAGAGATGATTTTAATTCCTAACATTTTGAGTTTTGATTTCTGTTTGAGGTAGTGTTTGTTCTTCTTTGCTTAGTTTTTTGCTTCCTGGAAATTATTGTTTCTCTGGTTCTTTTGTTTACTTTTGTTTTTGTTTTTGTTTTGTTTTGTTTTTTTGCAATACTGGGGATTGGACCCATGGACATTCTACCTCTGAGCTATACCTCCCAGTCCTATTTTTTATTTTGAAACAGGGTCTCACTGAGTTGAGGCTGGCGGCAAACTCTGATCCTCTGGTCTCAGCCTCCCAGTACTAGGATTACAAGCGTACACCACTGCACCTGGCTGTTCTTTACTTTTTAGTTCTTTGTAGTTAATCTCTTTGAATATTTTCTTTAGTGCTCTTTTGGAAGACATAAATTTGTTCAGTTTATGTTTGTTATGGATAGTTTTTATTTCCCTGTCAATTTTGAGACATAGTTTCACTGGGTAGGAGAATCTTGGCTACAAGTTATTTTCTTGCAGAGTTTGGAATATGTTCTCCAGGCCCTGCTGGCTTTTATGAGTTGATTTGGGAGCTCTGGAATGATTCTAATTGCTTTGCCTCTAAATTTCACTTGGCCTTTTACTTTTTGTCTTAAAGATTCTCAAATGAGTCAATTTATTATTTGGCATGGTGAATCTCTTCTTTGCCTTATCTAGAGAGGGTTCTAAATGTTTTCTGTACCTGTGTGTCAACTTCTCTTTCTATGTTTGGAAAATTCTCTGATATTACTTCTTTGAAAAGATGGTTTATTCCACTAGTTTCAACT
Source organism: Graphiurus murinus (assembly GCA_004027655.1). Classification (NCBI taxonomy): domain Eukaryota; kingdom Metazoa; phylum Chordata; class Mammalia; order Rodentia; family Gliridae; genus Graphiurus; species Graphiurus murinus. The sequence goes on along the minus strand of PVLC010011747.1, from coordinate 14,282 downwards.
TCTAATTCCTCTTCTATGCCTATTATTCTTAGGTTATGTCTTTTAAAATTGGCCCAGATCTCTTTGATGTCCAATTCATATTGTCATTTTTTTCTAAATTATGCACTATGTATTCATTTTTGGAATGGTCCTTTTCTAAGAGTGATATTCTATTTTCCATGTGGTCTAATCTACTGTTTATAGTTTGTATTGATGCCTCCACTTCAATTATTGCATCTTTCATGTCCTTCACTTCCTTCAAGGCATCTCTTTTATTCCTGTTCAGGGTGTCAGATTCTTTGTTTATTTGTTCCTTTATTTCTTTCCAGCCATCTCTGCTCTGCAGTCTTTCCAGAAATCTTGTATAATTTTTACTATTAAGTATCTGAGTTAATCTTCTATTAATTTCTGCTATTCAGTGTTGATGAATTATGTTATTGTGGGATTTTGGTGTCTCATTGTTTCTTTGTTATTTTTCCTTCCCATGATATCCCTGTTCTTAATTTTTTGTATTTGCTGCTCTTGCAAGTTTTCTCTCAATTTATGGGTTTCTTATTTTTATTGTCTCTCTGTGAATAGTATCTTGTACTGAGTTGCAATTACTCTAGGGCTTTTTCTGCCCACTGTAATGGTGTCCTTGGTGAGTATCAGGTGTTGACTTCGAGGGTCCTTTTGTTGCTTCTGTTATGGGGATTCGTCTCAGAAGAGTGAATAGGACAGTTTGTGGCCTCTGGGCTTCTAGGCCTTTATGTGGGATATGTTGAGCTATTCCTTCTATTAGTAGAGACAAGTTTATCCTTGGTGCTTGGCAGTCCTTTCTGGTGATTCACCTCTCTGTTCCAATCTCTTCAGTAGGCATTTAGAGGTGTATGTTGATATATACAAGGACAGGTTGTGTTAAATGGTGAAGATTGAGTGAGCGAGAGGAGCCACAGTGATGAATGCAAGAATGGGGTAAAATAGAAGGTATGATCCAGTGGAATAAGTGTTTGAGTGTGTTAAGGTGATATATGGTAAAGATTAGAGATAGTGGATATGTGGTGGGATTCTGGTAGTCAATGTAGAGTATTTAGGTGTAGTGGTATGAAATGGTCTTGGTATGAAACAGGAAAAAAGGAAAAGAGAAAGAGAAAGTGTTGAGGAGAAGAATATAGATAGGAGAGATGGAGGGAAGCTTGTAAAAAGGATGAGGAAGAGAGCTGACAACTGAGTAAAAAATAAGAAAGCAACCAACCATCCAAACAAACATAAATAAAGCAATACAAAACAAAAGCAGAGTAACACCCCCCAAGAAAACCCCCCCAAAACAAAAACCCTGCAAGTATATAAGTACAGAGCCAAGTTGGCCTCTGCTGTCCTTTTGAATCTGTGTGGATATTTTCAGCTTTTAAATGTCTACTCACTACATTAGATTTTCGAGCATGTTTCAGACATTTTTATTTGCTCTCTTTCCATCAGTATAGGCAAGGAGTTCTGCTGGAACCTCTCCCACTGCAAGCTTGTGTCTCTGAGGTCTCCACAGGGCCTGTCCCTGAGGTGCTCTTGTCTATGTAGTCAGCGGGCATCACTGGTTCTAGACCCAGTACAAGCTCGAGGCTCTGCACTTTCCACAGGCCCTCTCTACATCTCTCTCTCTGCCTTTGCAATTGGCAGGTCTGCAATCATTTCGCCAGGCATTTTCCAGGGGGCCTGTAGGGTCTCCATGCCCTGTGTCCCTCCCACACTTCTGTTCCTATCCAATCACTAAAGGGGCAGGAGACCGAGTCTGTCATTTGCCACGGGTGTGCAGTTAACTTAAAATTGAGTACTGCTCTGGCTCTGAAGGGAGAGGTGAGCTGGAGTGTCCCTGCCTCAGGCTTAAGTTGGTCATCACAGGCATTCTGGTTCACTGTTGGACATGTGGGGATGTGCCACCTGATTGCATGTGGAGTTCTGGAGTCGCTTACTCCACATCTAATTGCTGGGTATGCAAGAGGTTGTTAGATGCCTCAGTGCTAGTAGAACCCACTCTGGGCGGCTGGCTCAGTGACGGCCTCTGCTCTGCAGTACATGGCACTGCATGCTTGCTGTCCCTGGACCACTTTCTGGGCTCTGTTCAGCTTCGCTTCAATTTTCACTACTTTGTTCACTTTTTTGCTGCTTTTTTTCTTCAGTCAAGAAACTGCTTTTATGGCAGTTTTGATTAGAGCTCTACAGCACCTGAGGAGAGGTGTTTCACTCAGACTCCATCTTCTTAAATATCTTTTCAGAATATATTAAAAAAAATTTCATTGGTACATAATAATTATGCAGAATAGTGTGTTTCATTGTGGAATATTCATACATACACATAACATAATTTGGTCAATTTCATTCCTAAGTACCTCCCCTTTCCCTCCACATTTTTTATCCACTCATCTGTTTACAATAACCTAGGTTGGTTCCATAATTTAGCTATTGTGAATTGTGCTGCTATAAGAATTGATATGCATGCATCTATTAGTATGCTGACTTTAATCCTTTTAGGTAAATACTGTGGAATGGCACAACTGGATTATGATTTTTAAAGGTTCTTTTGGAGCATGTAGTATGGAAATATAATTTATTTAATCACCTCCTTCCTGTAGTACAATTAGATAACTTTCTATTTTTGACATTTACAAATTGTTTGATTAATACATTTATACATAAACTTTAGTGTATATTTATATGAGTTGAATATTTAGGTCAACGTATATGTACATTACAAAGGCTTTCAATAAATGTTGCAGACTATTTTAAAGGCTAAATGTTTAGTACTACAAATTTTAGATTATGGATTATCCAGATTTTAAGGTTTTTGCTTAATAGTGACATACTGTCCTCCAGATAGGTTTTATTGGTTTATACTCCTACCATTGTGTGAGGTCTCTTTTGCCCCACTTACATCAAAACCACATACCAACATTCATTTCTGTTTGCATGTTTCATAAGTTAAAGCAGGATATCTTCATTCAATTTGTGTTTTAGATAAGCAACAATGAATATTTTACATGTCCATTTACTTTTCATGTTTTTTGTGTGAATATTCTATTTGTGTCCCTTGCCCAGATATCTTTGGGTGTTTTCAGTTTTTAATATTTTCAAGAAATCCTTTCATATATATTAACCAGATACATGTAATCATATATTTTTCTAGGCTCTTATTTGCATGTCATTTTATAGGGTTTAATACATGAAAGTTTATCATTTTAATATAACTATAGGAATCATTCTCTTTATGGTTTCTTTAAAATATTTTTATGCTGAGTCAAAAAATTTTCTATTATTCTACTTTTTGAATTTAAGAGACTAAATTAAATTTTAATGTACTTGAGTGTAACAAATGTATTTGTGTACACAAAAATTTGCAATGACTTTAATTATAAAAAAAAATAGTTAATTTTGCTCCTGTAGCCCAACCCCTGAGTTCTCATTGAAGTTCAATGTTAATTCAAAGACAATTCAGAGGCTACATTATGATGCAGTGGTTTATTGCATTATTAACTTTTTGGTGATGAGGAAGGAATGCTTTAATCATTTTACATCATAATGAGATAATTTCACTGTGTTGTAGTTTCATTTTAAGAAATTGGGAATTTCAGAAAAATAATACTACAGTAAACTTTTCCCATTTAAACAGTTAAAGTTCTTTTTTATTTTTTATTGGGTGTATTGTAATTTTACATACTATTGTGGGACAGGGTACAGAGTGTTAGAAAAATACATTCACACAATTCTTGCTCTGCCCACCAGGTCCCCTTCACCCTTACCCGGTAAGTCTTTGAGATTGGAATTAGCGATTTTGAATATGTTCATGGCATTACTTCTACTATTGCATTCTTTATGACTTCACCCCCCTCCTTCTGTAATCCCCCTCAGTCACTCCCCTGGAGTCTCTGCTCATCTGCCTGATGTTGCTTTCATTTCCAAATATCTCTCTAGCTTCCACATATAAGAGAGAACATACAATCTATTCATTCTAATCAACCCTTTGGGACATGTTTTAAAGTCAGAAATTTGTATTGAATTTTATCAAATTAATTTCTATGTCACTTTTTCTGTTATATCCTAGTGATATTATACATTCTATGAATATATGCGTCATTATAAACTACAGATACTTCTGTGTGTGTGTGTGGTACTAGAGATTAAACCCAGGTGTATTCTACCTCTTAGCCACACCCCCATCCTTGTTCTATTTTTTATTCTGAAATAGGGTCTCACTAAGTTGTTGAGGGTCTTGCTAAAGTTGCCAAGGCTGCAATCCTCCTGCCTCAGCCTCCCAAGTACTGAGATTATAGTCATGCACCACCATGCTCAGCTGCCATAGCTATAGTCTTTGGATAAATACAAGGACGATATATTATTTGGTAGTATTTTACAGTTTAATAATATACATTCACAATATGATTATATTATACTACATATTTTCTCCTGTATTTATTAAATTTCAGTGTTGAGATATTTTATGAAATCAATTGAGATACTTCTAATTTTTGTCTATAGCCCCAAGTAATTTCTATGCTATGGAATTATATGCTCTTTAAAAATCTATATAACTATCTAGACCTGGAAACTTCTTTGATAGTAATTTCTTGACAACTCTACCATTTTTTTCCTGTAGTTCATTACATTCTCAGGTATATTGACTATATACTGTTCAGCATTGGTAATTCATCGTTTTAAGAAGGTTATTCACTTAATTAAGTTCTACACATTTGTAATTTTGGAGTTTTAAAATCTAATGCTGGTATTTTAATCTCGGGTCATATCACTTTTTGCCTTTGCCTTAGTCCATTTGTACTGCTATAAGTGAATTCCTCTGACTTGGTAATTTATGAAGAGCCAAAGTTTATTTGTTCACAATTTTGGAGTCTGGAAAGCCCCAGATCATGGTGACAATATCTGATGGGGATTTTTCTACTGTCTCCTCATGTGTGGCAGGCAGAAGGGCAAGAGAGACAAGCCCATTTCCTACAAGTCCTTTCTATAATGACATTAGTCTATTTATGGAAGTGGACACCTCATGACTTAAGCATGTCCCAATAGGTCTCACTCTCAATATGGGTGTACTCAAGATCAAGTTTCTAATACAGGAATTTGAGGGACACATTTGGACCATAATAAATTTCATCAATTTTAGTTTGTCCACTTGTTTCTTGTTTGTATTCTTTTTCTTGATTAAGGTCTTTGTTATGGTTTGAAAGTTAAATGTCCTCCAGACCTCATGTTCTCTTGAGGCAGCCATGCTCAGATGTGAGTACATGAGGGTGTGGCTAGGTACAGTGTGTGTGTGTGTGTGTGTGTGTGTGTGTGTGTGTGTGTGTGCTTGCATGTGGCCCAGGCCCACCCAGATTCATCTTCACCCAGCTAAGAGAGAGAGAGAGAGAGAGAGAGAGAGAGAGAGAGAGAGAGAGAGAGAGAGATTGAGAGGAAGAGGCTGAAATCTTCTTCAGAACTATAGGCAAATCTTCCTTCCTGTACATTTTGTTCATCAGGTATTTGGGGTCATAGTTATAAGAATGCTGACTGAAACAGTCTTATATAAATACATTAATTTTATGATTTTTTATTTCTGTCTCATAGAATCTATATGTTTTCTATCATATTGAGAATAAGAAGTAATTTAAAATAAGTTTCTCATTTTCTACATTAAATACTTTTAGAAGTATATTTATCTTTACTTACAGGAAGGTTTCCTTTTTCTGGTCCTATAGTATTTCCAAAGCCCATACATAAGATTGGGGTATTTTTGCTTTGGCTTTGTTAGAATTATCTATAATGAAATAAAGATCCTTTAGTATCATTTTTGCCAATAAAAAGCATAAAGTAATTAATCCTACTCATTGAGGGGTCGATTCATATTGATATTTCTTAGGGAATAGATTTTCTTTTCATTTTAATGGAAGAGATAATATACAAATAAGGTTCTTGATCACTTGCAATAAAATTAATTTAAATCATAAGCTGCAAATGTGGTTATTATTTATAATACAATATTTTGATCTCCATTTGAAGTCTCTTCTCATCCACTCTATGCAGTGCAATTTTTGTTTTAAAACTTAATTGAAGCCAGGTGTGGTGGTGCATGCCAGTAATCCCAGTACTTGGGAGGTTGAGAAAAGAGGTTCAAGGACAGCATCAGCAATTTAGCAAGACCATAAGCAATTTAACAAGATTCTGTTTCAAAATAAAAAATAAAGAGACCTAAGGTTGTAACTCTGAGATAGAATGCCCCTGGGTTCCATCCCTAGTACCCCCTCCCCCAAATTCTATAACATGAAAACTTAAGTTCCAGATTTTTTAGCTAAAAGGAGCTAGAATGAAAGAACCTTACATTTTTATGTCAGTAGAATGCCTTCTTGGATCTACCCTTGAGAATAGGTCTTTGTAGTTAATTTATTATCCAACTTTCATTTCTTTGCTTGAATGTGGCTTTGCTGAATTGCATTCTATTTGTTTCCCTTCTGTTGAAAAATACTTATACTATGGTGCTAGGGAAATATTGCAGTTACTAAAGCCATGAAGAATAAGGCTTGTATAGAAGCTAATCTGAACCTTGGTGAATATGTTATGATATTCTTGGAACAAGAGAGGATAGGAAGCCTGTGAGTAGCTACTACCTTCTACTCACCTATTTATCTGACATGTGAAGCTGTCAAGCTGTCATGAGACAGTTTCTCATCCGATTCCGTGTGTGTGTGTGTGTGTGTGTGTGTGTGTGTGTTTCTGGTACTGGGAATCGAACCCAGGTGCATTCTACTTCTGAGCTACATACTCAAAACTATTTTATTTTACTTTTTATCTTGAAACAGGGTCTCATTAAATTATTGCATACTGGACCTAAACCTATGATTCTTCTGTCTCCATCTCCTACATAATGGGATTACTGGAATCTGCCACTGCACCCACCACCTTCCATGATTTCATGAGGTATTGGACTTTATATCTTGTACTTTTTATAATAGAGCTGCAGATTGTAAGTCTTCTTAGCTCTAGTCTAGATTTGGCTTATATTATAGTCAATTGCAGTTTTTTGTTTCTGTTGTTTTGTTTTTTTTACATGTAAGATAACTATCATAGGAACCTTGCACACTTGGCAATTTTTCCTTTTGCATTTTGTAAGTACATACTCTCTGAATCCAAAAGTGACTTTTTATGTCTTTGTGTATCAAATCAGACAAGTCTTGGCCTTAGTGTTATATTACCTATCCTGATGGGTGATTGATACTTCTACTACTACTTTTTTTGGTGCTCTGAGCTAAAATCAATAAGATCATTTAATTCCTAATTCTTGTACAATAGAAGTATTTTTCCTAATTTTCTTGTTGATATGATATAAACCTTGGATCTTTAGCCAGGGAGGAGTGATAGGAAAAGGACCATGTGTCTCCATATTGTCTGTCAAAATATTGGAGCCTGGTGTGGTGGCACATACCTATAATCCCAGTACTTGGGAAGCTGAGAGAGGAGGATCACAGGTTCGAGGACAGCGTCCGCAAATAGTGAGACTCTATCAACCTAGTGAGACCCTGTTTTAAAATAATAAAAGACAGGGCTGGAGGCATAGTTTGAAGGTAGAATGTCCCTGGGTTCAATCCCTTGTACCACCCCCCCCACACACAAAAGTATTGAGTTTGTTCTCCCTCATGTGATGGTTATGATTTTCATTTTTTTTGTTTGTTAGTTTTTGCAGTACTGGGGATAGAACCTGGGGGCATTCTACCTCCAAGCTACAGCCCCAGCCCTATTTTTTTATTCTTTATTTTGAAACAGGATCTCACTAAGTTGTGGAGGACATCACTAAGCAGCTGAGGCTGAGCAATGATTTCCATTTTAAAGTTATAAGTTTTGTAATTATAAAAATGTCCCTAAGGACATTTTGGGCAGGTTATTGGTTTTGATTTTCATAGTGGTTACTAATTTTTACTTTTGATGAATCTTCATGGAGAGCTGAGCCAGGTTCATTCGAGCATTAGATATTATCCCAAACAAGTTTTATTAAGCAATGTTATTATAATAATAACAATAGATAAGATTTATTGAGGACTTACTGTGTGCCAGTAATTGTGTTAGGAGCTTCACATGCATTACCCTTTTTAGTTCTCTCAAGAATCTTGTAGTCACTATTATTGTGAGGAAACTGAGGTTTTAGTGAGCCTATAAAACATGCCTAAAGGTGATGATTTGATGGCACTGGGCATGTCAATACAAAAATTCTGGTATTTGTGACAGCTTTATTTTAAAATAATAATTGATAATTGATGTTCTGATTTTATAAATCAATGTCTATGATATAGACTGACTATTCCAATCTTGATTATTGTATTTCTATTTGCCACTTAGTAAGATTATTTCTTTAAGCCTGCTAGTCTAAGAATAAACTGTGGACTGTTGCGAACTCAGACTTGAAAATACCTATTTAGAACCTGTTCAGGCAGCTAGGTGACATTCCCTGGAATTACTCCAATTTTCTCATTGATTTGGTACCTTTCTACTGGAACATCTACAGATATTGACCACGTGTTTAGTATTATCATGAGTGTGCCCTATGATATTCTTACTCAGAAGAGTGTTATATTTATTGTATCATACTTAACAAGAAATGTAGTACATATTGTTGAATCTGTGCAACAATAAAAATTGATTGGGCTTTAATGATTCTAGAATACTCTGTTGATGAGAGCCACCTCATTCCATGTAAATGGAGTTTTATTTTTCATACTTTTTGACTGTAGTAGAGCTGGATGGACATGTGTCATACACCTGAATGGCCTGGATGCTTCAACCCTTCAGTGGTGGCCTCCATAGACTCCAATTGTTAGTAGTCTATCATGCCAGCCAGTGTAGGGGACATCTCCAGGCCCAAATCGTTTTTCCAAACAGAGACCTAGAAAGAGATTTTTGCTCAAACTTGCTTTTCACAGATGTTTCAGAAATTAGATTGTGTCTGATAAATCTTCAGGCACCCACATCCATTGCTTTGAACTTGAAGCATTAATTTTGATGTAAACTTCAGAGAAATTGAATTAGCACATTTATTTTCTTCTTATCAAGTTTTTCCCTTCACTTGTTCACCCTGCCCATACAAGCAGAAAAGACTCACTATTTACAAAAGATAATAACCTGGAAGGACCAACCTGCTTGCTACCTTGGGTCCCTGAGGTGTCAGTGATGCATGCGCTAATCTTCTTACAGTTCATTGCCCTTTATATGAGGCTCTTGGAGAGGGACTGCTTATTCCACTGGAATGTATCTCCAAAGAGATACAATGTGGTTAAGACCACAGAATCTCTTAGTGTTGCTTGCACTTATCTCTGTGACATCAATAACAAATGTGTACTTTGTACAAGTCCTTAACCTTTCAAATCCTCAGTTTTCTTATCTGCCAAATGGAGATGATAGCTTTTTTCTTAGATTATGTTAAATGTTTTTCATAGTGCTTGACAAGTGTTAAGTGTTCAAAAATTGTTAGATACCATTAATGTAAATAAAATTTTCCTCTTCAACACATCCAAGAATATGGCATACATTATTTAATAACTGTGGCAATGACTCACAATGAAGAATGAAACAATGTTTTAGGGAGAGACAATTAAAAAAAAAGAGCAAAGTAAAAAATTCTGAAATGTTCCCTAAAGGAAATGTACCATCACAGAGAGAAAAAATCATTCTACCAATAGTAACATTTCAGAAAGTCTTGGCACTAAAATTGTTTGAAAACTTTGGGACATCTAGAGAATTTCAGAGCACCTTTGAGATCATGGATATGTTATTGTTTCTCAAAATTTTGTCTATGGATTATCTTCACAAGATTTGCCCAAGGAACTGGTAAAAAAAATGCACAATCCTAAGATCCTCCCACCCAAACCTACTGCTATAAGAGAATCTGTGCAGGTAAGGACCAAGGAATCTATATTTTCAATAAGTAGACTGAAAAAATATCAGTCTAGCAGGTAAATTCTTCTACAGTAAGGTTTGAGGGCCTTTGAAAAATTCAAATTTATACTCTGCCCACAGGAAAGGCCAATCTAAAACCTTGGAAGAAGTGAGTATCTCTACTTGTAATAAAGATGTATAATTTTCAGGGCTCTTTGCTGTAGTATAGACTCTAGTGAGAAAAGAAAGTACCATGGGAAACCACAATAGAATATTCTGTTCCCTTTTTATCTGAGGGATTACCAACCCCATAAGGATAATTCCTTCTCAGTTGTAAGTCTGGAGATAGCAATCTGAACCTGACTCTTCCTTCCATTAAAGTATGTGTTTCATTTGTCTCCCTCTAAGATTACCTAAGAGGACATTTATTCTGCCTTACTTTCTGTTTAGCATCTTTTTCCTGCTATTTGGGCTATTTATCTACTAAGTTCTTTCTCTTGAAGGTACTTTACCTTTTCTTGCTTGGGCCACAGTTTAGGCAGCAATGCAGATACACCATTATCTGTAGGTAAATACCCAAAGGCTTTATTTCTTCTTTTATCATAATTGCCACCATAGATAGGATTGCTGGGTACCACCACTCTTGGCTTATCTTCAAGAGGTGAAATTTAAATTTTCTTCTTTTTTGGACAAAAGTAACCACAAGAATAATAACCAACAATACAACAATGAAATAGAAACGTGAAACTCTCCTGTGGCTTGTACTTGATTACTTTAAGTTCTTTCTTAGAAAGGTGGGAAATAACCTCTGCAGTTACTCAGTAAATTACTATGGTTAAAACAGGTGTTCTAATTTATCAACATAGAATTACTGGATAATACCTCTTAGTTTTGTATTCATGACTGAAGCAGACTATGGCAATAATTCTAAGGATATACTACCATTACAACTACTATTATTGCTATGACTATAATTACTACTACCATTACTAATTCTGCCACTAGTTCTACTCCTAATTAACATTTATTGAGTGCTTACATTGTGCCAACTCCTATTCCTAGTACTTTACCTATAGTATAGCATTTAATCCTAAGCATGTGTTAGTATTTTCATCCTTTTTAAACGGAGGAAACTAAAATCTAGTTAAAATACTTATCAAAATTCATATTGCTTATGTAATAGATCTAGCTTTAGAAATCAAGGCAGTTTGGACTAATCCAATTAACCTAATCCCTAATCTTCTCTTAAAGGAAAATCCTTTTCCCTTGCTCATGTATATAGCTTTTTAAGGGATATTCACTGTGTCTTATACATTTGCCCACAATGTTCCTTAGGCACTGAGACATTTTTTTGTGTGGTACTGGGGATTGAACTCAGGGGCATTTTACCTCCGAGCTATACCCCCAGCCCTATTTTTTATTCTTTATTTTGAAACCGGGTCTCACTAAGTTGCAGAGTGCCTCACTAGGTAGCTGAGGCTGGCCGCGAACCCGGATCCTCCAGTCTCAGCCTCCCGAATGCTGGGATTACAAGCGTGTGCCACCACGCCCGGCAGGCACTGAGACATTTTTAATCATTGATTTTGTTGTTAGTTTATGAAGTTCTTGGGGCTTTTTTTCCTCAGAGCTTTTTGGTCAACATTTTTATGTTTTGAAAACTGAGTCTTAGGGACATTAACCTAAGATCCAGACTGTGAACTAAGCATCAATATATGATTGTCAGACAAGAAGTTAGGAGAGATAGGAAGAGTTGGGATGTTACTGTAAGAACTATAAGCCCCCAGATTTGGGAGTGTTTTATGTATAGTTATTCAGCAGACAAAAATATATCACAATAAAAGTTTAGGTTATAACAGCGAACATTTTCCTACCATTTATTGTGAACTATTAATTGCCTTTATTATGTAAAGATAAAGAGATAAATAGTTTTATACCTTTGAAGACACAAGTCATAAAACATTGATCTGTGATTTAACAGCCCAAACACATTACTTTGTATTGAGCACAATTTTTGTAGCCAAATTTTGACTTGTGTTGTGACCAAGTCATTTAATCAGAATAAAGCTTATTGGAAAGAAAGGAAAAGGAAGTGAAGAGAACAGCTGGAAATATAAATCCATGCTTATTTTCATAACAAAATAAAAATGAAAGAAACAGCCAGATTTGGGAGCCTTGAAATGTTTTGTGAGAATTTTATTTTGTAGGAGTCAAAATTGAACTTAACCAGTAAAATAACTTCCTGATATGGAGATGTATGCTTCAAATCAATATGATTTACATTAGAGTATTATTTGACTAAGTGGTACTGGTAAAAAGAACATAAAATGATTTGTAAAGTCAGAAATATCACAGATTGTTATTATGAATATAAGAACCTGAGTAAGATGAGCACAAAATCACTTCATTATTTAGCCTTGGAAGAGAAAGTAATCTAATATTTTTCATGGCATACTGATCTATATAGAAATGGAATATTATTTGAAAGTGGACTGGAATAGGATGGGATTGAATTAACAAAGTTTTTTTTAATTTAAGATATGTATGCTAGAAAATATTTATAATTGGCCCAGAGCCTATGTATACAACTAATACAAGAATTATATATTTAGAAGCACAGGTACATTATAGCAGATTAAATTTATACAAAATATCCAGAAACACTTAGCTAATGCAGAGAGTATACCACTCATGACTATAGAACATAAATAAAATTTCAGGAGATCCAAGGCTGAGTTTGCCATGATAATGGAGAGACAGCTGAGAAATGTAATCATGGCAATGATTAAATGGCATAATTAAAAATAAGCACAGAATTGTTGAATGGAAGACATGAAGAATTGGATACCTTTTTAATAATGTTAAATTTGTTGTATGAATTATTGTAAATTATAATACTAGATTAAATAGTGCTCCCCTTAAATGCATGGTACTTCGAACAAGTGAATGTGACCTTATTTAGAAATACTTTGTGGATCTAAACAAGTTAAAATGAAGTACCAGATTACAGTGAGCCCTAATCTAAGGACTGGTATATTTATAAGAAGAGGGATATTTGGACATAGATATAGAAGGAAGAGGACCATGTGAACTTGGAAGCAGAGATCACAGCTATATTGTCATAAATCCAGGAATGTCAAGGACTGTTGGTAAGTCCCAGAAGCTAGAAGGGGCAAGAAATAATTATGCCCTAGAAACTTGACTCATGTTCTCTGTCAATTATTCTCACATAGAAAAGGAGAAAATAACCATAGCTACGAGAAACTTGAATTTAGTGGAACAATAGAGTACATAATTGCATCAAATTTGTTCACATTTCATTCGTTATTCCATGCACCAAACACCATTTTTAAACTCCTGGTGATATGCATTGAACAATGTTTCTCACTGGCACTTTATAAGCAACAGTGGGAGAATCTGGATCCCATCATTGGCAGTTGTCTGTTTCTCTTCCCTTTTTTTTTTAATTTTTTATTGTAGTAATTCGTGCAATATAGCATACATCTTTGTTAAGTACAAGTTGTTAACAACATATTTGCACACAATTCTCATTTGACCCCTACCCCAATTCCCACCCTATTCCCTCCCCCTCCCTCCCCCTCAGGTTCACTTCAGTGAGTGACCTTGATATGATTGTGTAAGTACATCATGTGCTTTAGGGTGTCCCTCTGCCCCATGCGTCCACTGCAATTAAATCAACTTCTTTGCTTATCGAGGATCTCTCCTTTTCATCTGGAGACCCTCCTATGCCCCATCTTCTCCCTAGCATCCACATATTAGGGAGAACATATTCTTCTTAACTCTTTGTGACTGACTAATCTCACTTAACATAATGTTTTCCAGTTACATCCATTTCCCTGCAAAGAACATGATTTTATTCTTCTTTATGGCTGAGTAAAATTCCATTGTGTACATATCCCATAGTTTTTTAATCCATTCATCTGTGGTTGGACATCTTGGCTGCTTCCATAGTTTGGCTATTGTGAATTGAGCTGCTATAAACATAGATACACATGCATTGGTCTGATAATTTGGTTTCCATTCTGTTGGGTATATACCCAGTAGTGGTATTGCTGGGTCATATGGTAGGTTCACTCGCATTCGTCTGAGTATCCTCCATACTGTTTTCCACAGTGGTTGCACAAGTTTGCAATCCCACCAACAATGTGTTAGGGTTCCCACTTCTCCACACCCTCGCCAGCAGGTGTTGTTGTTCATGTTTTTTATTATTGCCATTCTGACTGGAGTTAGGTGAAATCTTAGGGTAGTTTTGATTTGCATCTCCCTGATTGCCAATGATGTGGAACATTTCCTCATACATTTATTGGCCATTTGTATTTCTTCTTTTGTGAAGTGTCTATTTAGGTCCTTTGCCCATTTTTTGATTGGGTTATTTGCTCTCTTAGTTGAGATTTTCTTGAGTTCTT
>PVLC010011746.1:24762-46308 GCA_004027655.1 Graphiurus murinus | reverse complement strand
TTTTTTTTTTTTTTTTTTTTTTTTTTTTTTTTTTTTTTTTTTTTTTTTTTTTTTTTTTTTTTTTTTTTTTTTTTTTTTACAGATTCAACTCATTTATTATATGTGTATTATACCCCTACTCCAGAATAGTGCGTTATTCTCTCCAGCATCTTTGATTCTTCTCTCTGCTGACTTTTGAGCTGGCCGGCATTCCTGGGTGCTGGGGATATAGAGACAAATTAGACACAGTCCCTGCCCTCAGGGAATTCTCAGTCTAGTGACAGATCAACATATACACAGATAATTACAACAGTATGCTATGCTCTACAATGGAGAGATGTGTAAGGTACTATGGGGTTCAGCCAAAAAACCATTTTATTGAATTTGGAGATGCCAGAGAGATGCTTATGAGCTGAGTGGAAGGACATTTTTTTTTTTTCTTTGCGTTACTGGGGATTGAACCCAGGGGCATTCTACCTCCGAGCTACACACCCAGTCCTATTTTTTATTCTTTATTTTGAAACAGGGTCTTCTTACAAGTAGCTGAGGCTGGCTGAGAAATTGGGATCCTCCTGTCTCAGCCTCCCGAGTACTGGGTTACAAGTGTACACCACCACACCCAGCTAGGGAAGGACTTTTTATTTATTTATTTATTTTTATTTTTTTGCGGTACTGGGGAGTAAACTCGGGCATTCTCCTTCCGAGCTGTACCCCCAGCCCTATTTTTTTATTCTTTATTTTGAAACAGGGTCTCACTAAGTTGCGGAGTGCCTCCCTAGGTAGCTGAGGCTGACCACGAACCCGGATCCTCCAGTCTTAGCCTTCCGAATGCTGGGATTACAAGCGTGCCCCCTTCCCCCCCACGGCTAGGGAACTTTTTAATCAGACACTGGAAATAGAATTTGAGGAGAGCTGCCAATAATTCATGAAATTAGGCTAGAAATATATCTAGGTCCTTACAAAGTATTCCATGGAGTTTGGATTTCTTTGTGAGTGTTTCCAGGAGGCTTGTTTTGACGGTTACTCCGGCAGTAGTGTGAAGTATGGTCTGGGAAGTGTTTAGTCTGTACAAGGAGATGAGTTAAAAGGATACTATAGTGGCTAAGATGAGAACTGGTCAGAGGCGAAATGAAGGGGTAGGAAAGAATGAGTAACCTTTTTTTGAGGGGGGGGTACTGGTGGCTGAACCCATAGGGGCATTCTACCTCCGAGCTACACCCCAGCCCTATTTTTTTATTTATTTTTAAACAGTCTTATCGAGTTACGGAGGGCCCCAATGAGTAGCTAAGGCTGGCTGTGAACCTGCAATCCTCCAGTCTCAGCTTCCCAAGTACTGGGATGACAAGTGTGCTCCACCACGCCCAGCTCGAGCAACTTCTTTAATGAGAGATTATAAAGGTAGAGATAATATAACGTACTGGAAAATTAGAGCGATAGTGAGGGGAAAATGAAGGCCCTGCCTTTGGCAAATGTGTATACCCCTACTCACATCCCTGGCCTTGATGAGATTCTCTCCTGTTGTTTGGGTGGATGCTACTGTTAGTTCCTTTTGGACCATGCCGTGGCTGCATAGATTGTGTAAAAGTCTTTTTTGGGAATAGTCATATATGAAAATCTGATGCTCAGGAGACACCTGAAGAGCAGCAGCCCTGTGAGAAGTGTTCCAAACTTCCTGCCTTTCTTTCCAGTTATCAGGCCTATTTTTACTGTCATTTATCTCAAAGTTGTTGTTTTTAAATTTTTTAAAAATCAAAAGTAGACTCATCTCTAAGATCCTTTTTTTTTTTTTTTTTGGTGCTGGGGGGTGGAACCCAGTGGCCTTCTACCTCATCACCTGCCCCCCCCCCCAATCCTATTTTACTTCTTATTTGGAAACAGGATGTCTCACTAATTTGGTAATTGCTCAGGCTGATCTCGATTCTGCAATCCTCCTCACTCAGCTTCCCAAGTACTGGGATTATAAGTGTGCTACCCCATGCTCAGCTTCTAAGATCCATTTGAGGAAAAAATGGCCTTGGTTGTTAATGGCTATATTGCTTGTTGATAGCTATACCTGCAAGTTAAAAAAAAAAATTGAGTTAAATACATCCATCATTTTCGTTGTTTTTTCTTCTTTTTTTTCAGTACTGGGGATAGAACTCAGGAGGGGCATTCTACCTCCGAGCTATACCCCCAGCCCTATTTTTTATTCTTTATTTTGAAACAGGGTCTCACTAAGTTGCAGAGTGCCTCACTAGGTAGGGGAGGCTGGCCACGAACCCGGATCCTCCGGTCTCAGCCTCCCAAGTACTGGGATTACAAGCATGCACCACCACTCCCGGCTTCGATATTCTTTTATTTAATGCTCAGAGTATTGATCTTTGGGATTCAGCGGAGATGGTTTTGTATGACAGGAATTATTAGACTTAAGTGGAATAGAGTGTTTTTAGAGGGCCTTTATATAAACTGCCATACTGGGGGTCATCAGGGAGAGAAAGAATAGGAATAGAAGTCCTGAGCAGTGCACCTGTGAGACTTAGGGCACTAGGTAGCCTGTGTCATGCTCTCACATTAACAACATGAATCCTCATCTTTCTGGGACTTTATTTCTCCTTATGTAAAATAGAAATAATATTTGCTTTTAGCAATATGGGGTGTATGCAAAATGTAAGGACTTCATGAGATTGCTTATGCAAGTTATTTAGAACAGTCCTAGAATAGACTCAGTGCTGTAGCAATCCAGTTGTTGCTAATGATGGTGTCGACTATGATAAGGATTAAAAGAGAGTTGTCTTGAGGTACTTATTAGTTGGAGTGATCATTGATGATGTTAGGGTTGTGAAAGAAAGAAAAACTTTTCAGTGGTACACTAGTGTGAAATCACTTCAAAAAAATGTTTTTTAGCCGGGCATGGTGGTGCACACTTGTAAGGCTTGAGAGGCTGGGACAGGAGTATCTGGGTTCACGGTCAGTCTCAGCTACTTAGTGAGGCATTCTGCAACTTAGGAAGACCCTGTTTCAAAATAAAGAATAAAACATAGGGTTAGGGGTGTAGCTCAGTGGTAGAATTCCCCTGGGTTCAATTCCTAGTGCTACAAACAAACAAACAAAAATTTTTTTTTCTCTGACAGAATAGGGCGCCATTTGATACCTTTAGCCCATCCTCTGATGACTAATCTATTGCCTTTCTTCTTAGTTCCAAATAGAAGGCTCTGGGAAAGTCATTGTGTTGCACTTGAATAAAAGTTACCTTAAAAACATAGAAAAGTTCTTTGGAGATAGCCAGCACTGGATTTGAAACCCCATTCAACTGCTTGCTAGCTATGTAATCTGACGCATGTTACTTAATGTCACTGAACCTCTGTTTCTTCATCTAATGATTAATTTTCAGGAGTTTCATGAAAATATTTGTAACACGTGTATCTTTGGCACTCTATAAGTTACAGCTATTATTGTTAGTTCTTGGGACACTCATCACTTGACAGAAACAACAGCAGGCCCCGGTGCCTGGGAGGACGTCATGGATCCAGCATCAACCTGGAGTGGTGCTCCTCTGAAGAAATGCTACTCGGATGGATATAATACAACCTGCTAAGTGTCCTAGCACTTAGCAGGCTGTATTATCATTGTCCGTGTTTATAGCTCTCGTCTACCAGAATTAATTCCGTAAGGGGAAGGACAGTGCCTTATTCATCTTTAAATTCGCAGTGCCTAATCCAGTACACATTGTAGGCCTCATTAAATGTTTGTTGAATGAAAAAACGAGTCATCAACAGGCATTAATTGGGCGCCTGCTCTGTGATCTCCATGGGCTCAGCTTGTCCCCGCCATTTGCCTACAACGTCCAAGCTCTCTTCACACCTGAAGCTTACTCCTGTCTTCTAATTCTTGTGCTGAGGACTCTTCTGTATAGTACAATAATAGCAAATCACTTGATCTGAAATGATATTTCTAGTTGATTGATAATGTCTGCCTTGATTATGTTTTATAAAAACAAATCTGATGCCAGGTCTATGTCTGAAAGAGGAGTATAACCAATGAATGTTTCCTGTTGAGGGTGGGAGAAGGGAGATAGCAGCCCAAATGTCTTGTATATTTGATATTTTGTTTTGTTTTCTTCTTGTGGTTATGGGGCTTGAGCCCACGGGCATTCTACATCTGAGCTACACTGCTAGATCTTTTCATTTTTTATTTTGAAGTGGGGTCTCACTAAGTTGCAGAGGGTTTCATTAAGTTGCTGATGCTGTCCTAGTCCTGGGATCCTCCTGTCTTAGCCTCCCAAGTAATGGGATTATAGGCATGGGCCACCACACTCGACTTGATCCGTTCCTTTATTGAGTGCTTATTTTGTGCCTGTCACCTTGCTGTATGCTATTTAGTTACCCATGTTGGATCTGCCACATTTCAGTTATATGGGAATGTTCAGTAATCCCTAGTGAGGATAGCTAGAGTCTCTGCTGGCCCTTAGCACTGCTAGAATTCCATGGCAATGTCCTAATTCTTTGAAGTATAGCGGGCTGATCATCTTGAAGTAGTATAAAAATATTTCTTTGGGATCCAAATTTTTCCCTTGACCTTGATCTATATCCATTTTATGTTACAAATATTTGTTGCCCGTGTTCTATAATGTACTTTGGCCTGTGAGCCTCTGAGTTGAGGTTGAGCTAGTACAGTTCTGTGAAAGAAATAAGTAAAATGCTTTATTTATTTAGTGGTGCTGGGGATTGAACCTAACTCCAAGCCACACACCTAGCTTTTTTTTTTTGTGGTACTGGGGATTGAACTCAGGGATATTCTAACTCCGAGCTACACCCCCAGCCCTACTTTTTATTCTTTATTTTGAAACCGGGTCTCACTAAGTTGCGTAGTGCCTCACTAGGTAGCTGAGCCTGGCCGCGAACCTGGATCCTCTGGTCTCAGCCTCCCGAATGCTGGGATTACAAGCGTGCGCCACCACGCCCGGCTACCTAGCTCTTTTTTTATTTCTTGTTTTGAAACAGTTTCACTAAATTGCTGAGGCTGGCTTCAACCCTGCAATCTCAGCCTCCCGTCTTAGCCTCCAACGTACTGGGATTACAGGTGTGTGCCACCACACCTAGAAAGTACTGTGCTTTAAAAACATATACTGATTAACCTGAAGAAGACAGTTCTATTAATCATACAATTCAGCTTTTAGGATGAAGTAAGCTCACATTAACAGGTCAGTAACAAACCTTTTGTAAAAGACATTCTAGGGTCAGAATACATCCAAGTTAGTGGCTCATGTTGTAGAATTTCCCCATGCTGTTGTGAAAGAGGGATGGAAATTGAAGCAGAGAAATATCCTTAAGGATTTGGAAAGTAAAGCATAGAAGAGAGTTCATAATCCTCTAACATTGCGTATAGATGTTTCAGCTTCCTGGGAATAGGATACTTGGCTTCTGTTAAACTTTTCAAATGCCTCAATATTTTAACCAAAGTCTAAGACCTACTACAGTAAAGTAAATAGGCCACCTGATAACCCTATGGGGTCTTCTTTTTATTTATTTCTCAGGACTAAGAAGTCATGAGAGGGAAATAAAAGAAAGAAGCTTCAAGTTTGCACTTTTTTTTTGGCGGTACTGGGGATTGAACTCAGGGGCATTCTACCTCCGAGCTACACCCCCAGCCCTATTTTGTATTCTTTATTTTGAAACAGGGTCTCCCTAAGTTGCGGAGGGCCTCAAGAAGCAGCTGAGACTGGCTGCGAACCCGGATCCTCTGTTCTCAACATCCCAAATGCTGGGATTACAAGCGTGGGCCACCACACCTGGCTAAGTTTGCTCTTTTCAATTGCATACTTAGCCATCTTTTCTTTCTCATGTTTATGTGTATATAAACTATTACTTCCCATAGAGTCCCCATATTTAAAACAAAAGTCCTTAAAATATGGTAGAATACTATCTGGGTGTGGCGGTGCATGCCTGTAATCCCAGCGTTTGGGCAGCTTAGACAGAAGGATGGCAGGATCGAGGCCAGCCTCAGTAACTTAGCAAGACTCTCAGCAATTTAGCAAGTCACTGTTTCAAAACAATAAAGAAAAAGGGCTTGGGATTTAGGTCAGAAGTACAATGCCCTTGGGTTTAATCCCCAGTACCAAAAATATATAATTAAATAAATAAATAAGTAAAATGATAGAAAACTTGCTCTGTTAGACCTCCAACAATGAAAAATGGTCAGTCCCTGTGCTAGTATTATTTTTCCTTAAGTCCTATGACTAAGACATTTCAGTGATGAAAGTAAATAAATCCCGTAACATCCTGCTGGTGTGTGTCTGACCCTTGCTTATGCCTTTGTGAGCCACTCCTTCCCATCTGTTAAGATCAGAGAGGTGTTGAACTTATCATAGACACTATTGCAATTGAGGAATGCTCACTTTGATCAGCCTGATACCCCCTTTCCACCTGGTGCCAAAGCGTCCACTGGGGAGGCTATGGACAAGGCAAATCTGTGAACCCCAGCCTCAGGATGGTCTCTTGCCCTTCCAACTGATCACGAAAGTGTAGTAATGGCCTTCCCAACCCAATTTTCCCTTCTGACCTGTCATCATCGATTAGCATTTATTTTAGGACATAGAGGATATTATAGGTTTGTATTAAACATCAGGAGTCTTGGTTAGCTTTTCTCTCTGTTAGGGATAGATAGTATAGGGCATAAATGTAGAAAGTGTTGTTCCTTTCAAATATTTTTCCAGTGAATTCCCAAGACACCCTTGGCCACACCTTATGGTGTCCCATCCTGGGTTTTGGCTCTTTCTTCTTCTCTGGAGTCTTCCTAGTGAACTTATTGTTTTCACTAGTCTCAACATATTTTTCTTGTTCCACCGTGATGGGTTTTAGCAGGTCTCTTTCTTCTCCCTAGGCCTTGTCACCTCCAATCCCTAGCTGGGAGGACCATTATTGTGAATGGGTGAAGGAAGCCTTAGTGACTGTCAGGAGCGATATCCATGTCACTATCTGGGTATAAGGAAAGAGGAGTGGAGGCTAGAGAGAAAAGAGAGGGAGGCTATGGAATGCCATGGTAGAGTAAACAATTTGGGGCAAAAAAGCTTGCATGTCTGAAGGAAGCAAATCTGAGATCTCTGAAGCTGTAAGATTTAGGATTGAATTGTTCTTATAAACACAGGGAGAGGAGAAAGATGTGAGAAGCTGTAGATTTCTTTGCTTCATTGGAGCTAGCACTGAGGCTTACTTCATAAATCCTTAACTTCTCAAAATGTATCAGATAAATTGTTGCACTTGATAAAATGTGCTTGTGAGAGTCAGTGCCTTTGTGGAGATTTTTGTTGACCCATTTGAGAAACAACTCAGAGGAAGAGTTGTAACAGAAGAATTCTCTTGATTCTGTGATTAAGTGGATCAAGGACAGAAGATAGCACAAGAAGTACTAAGTAGTTAAAACATACAATGGATGGGCCAGGTACAGTGGGCAGAATGGCTCTAGTCATCCGCAGATATCACATCAGGCATGAGCAAAACGATACTGTCAATGAAAGGTCAATCTTGGACCTGTTTCATTCCCCCAGGCATTTTGGAATATCGAGACACAAGGAAGAGCCTTTTTGGAGAAGTGTTGTAAAAGATTTATGGAAGACATTTAGAGTAGGGTAAACACCCAATCAAATGAGATAGTCTATAGCTTTTAAAGATACCTGTTTCCTATATGGGTTATGGAGATTGATCCCAGTACCAGTTAGAAGCTTACTAGGCCAGTTTAACTGAAAGATCTCATGCTCTTCGAGTGATTTGGCCATGCTCCCATATTGTCAGGTGTTCATTACTAGCGAGTCCAGTACCTGAAGGAACAAGTGGATACTCAACCAGAGGATAAACAGTGTGTACCTTTTGAGTATAGATAGCAACTGAAAAAAATCATGGGCTTGGCTTTATTGGGCTGTCTTTTTTTTTTTTTTTTTTAAATAGAAAAGATTTTTTCCCTGATGAAAAAGTGAAAAAATTTAAATGTGAAGAATGTATAATTTTATAAGCCAGAAAACAGTGACTGGTAACATCTGGGTATTAAAAAATAATGTATATAATAACAATTTTATAACAAAGTTGACATTGTATATTATTCTCCAGTTTTTTTCATTTGAAAATTTACAAGTATAGTTCCATGTCATTATTGTTCTTTGAGAAACACAATATTAAGTGTTAGACTATAGATCTAACAATTCATTTTTATGATACCATGTTGCTAGACATTTTGAGTATTACTAATTTTGCTTATAAAATCTAAATGTAATGATGAACATCATTGTACATTAATGTTTTCATGTATCTATTTCTTTAGAATAAATTCTAAGAGTTGGAATTATTTTTTTGAACGATGGGAACATTATTAGGGCATCTGAACGGTACTGTTGAATTGTTCTCAGTACAGTTTAGGAAATTAAATTCCCTCAAAGAGTGTATAAATGTGAATATGAATATTTCTTTAAAAATTCATCAAAATACAGCCATTCTCTTTGTAAATCTCTACTTATTTGATCAAAATGCACCTTTGTTGCTTTTATATTTTGATTTCTAATGTAAATACAGTGAAATTCATTCTATACGATGTATAGTTTTATGTATTTCAACAAATGCATCAGGTCATGTATCTTCCAGTTCATGCAGAACAGTTCTATTACATTGATAATTTTTGTATTCAACCCTTTTCTACCCCCAAACTTGGAAACCATTTATTTGTTCTCCATCTCTATGGTTTTGCCTTTTTCAAAAGCTCATAGAAATGGAATCATGCATGCCTTATGTGAAATTTTGGGGATCTGTCTTCTTTCACTTAGTAAAATGCTCTTAAGATTCTACCATGTTGTTATATGTATCATTCGATCATTGTGTGGGTAGACCACAGTTTCTAATCCATTCACTAACTGGTAAACATTTGAGATACTTCAACTTCAATGACTGTGAATATGTTTGCTACAAACTTTCAGGTATAGGTTTTGTGTGATGCAAATGCTCATTTCTGTACAGTAATGCATAGGAATGGAAAGGAGTTTTTATGTCATTTTGCATTCTCACAAGTATAGGAGAGTTACAGTAGCATTATCAGCATCTTTTCCAGTGGTATTTTATACATATAATTTTTTGCCCTCATGGTTTGAGGTTACAAGTCCTGGAAGGTATTGCATATCTTTTCAAGTTTATTTGTCATCTCAATCTTTTCTTTTAATTGCTTCCCTTTCCTCCCTCCCTCCTTTCCTCCTTCACTCTCTCCCTCTCTTCTTTCCTTCCTTCCTTCTTTTGACAGGGTCCAACTACATTGCCCAGACTGGTCTCAAACTTATGATCCTCCTGCCTCAGCCTCTTGAAGCTGGGATTACAGGTGTGAATCTCTCCTTCAGTGAAGTATCTGTTCAAATCCTTTGTGCCCCCTTTTTATTTGGTTATTCCTTTTCTTACTGTTAAATTTTCAGATTTCTTTATGTTTCTTTTTTTTTTTTTTTTTTTTTTTTTTTTTTTTTTTTTTTTTTTTTTTTTTTTTTTTTTTTGCGGTACTGGGGATTGAACGCAGGGGCATTCTACCTCTGAGCTACACCCCCAGCCCTATTTTTTATTCTTTATTTTGAAACCGGGTCTCACTAAGTTGTGGAGTACCTCACTAGGTAGCTGAGGCTGGCCACGAACCCGGACCCTCCGGTCTCAGCCTCCCGAATGCTGGGATTACAAGCGTGCGCCACCACGCCCGGCTCTTTATGTTTCTTGATATAAGTACTTTGTCATATACACTATTTGGAAATATGTCCTCCGACTTTATAGCATCTTTTCATTTTTTTAACATTGCCTTTTTCAGAACAAAAGTATTCAATTTTAATGAAGTCTATCAAATGTTTATATTACAGATTATGCTTTTAGGATGACATGCAAGAACTGTTGTCTAGCCCAGTGTCATTAAGATTGTCTCATTTTCATCTAGCAGTTTTAGAGTTTTACATTTTTTTCCCTATGATCCTTCATTTTATTATTATTATTTTTTCGGTACTGGGGATGGAACCCAGGGGCATTCTACCTCCGAGCTATACTCCCAGCCCTATTTTTTATTCTTTATTTTGAAACCGCGTCTCACTAAGTTGCGGAGTGCCTCACTAGGTAGCTGAGGCTGGCTGTGAACCCGGATCCTCCAGTCTCAACCTCCCAAATGCTGGGATTACAAACGTGTGCCACCACGCCTGGCTCCCCATTTTTTTTTTCTAATTCTTTATTTTGAAACAGGGTCTCACTAAATTGTGGAGGGCCTCACTAAGCAGCTGAGGCTGGCCGTGAACTGGGATGCTCCAGTCTCAGTGTCGAAAATGCTGGGATTACAAGCGTGCACCACTATGCCTGGCTAATTTTTATTCTTTATTTTGAAACAGGGCCTCACTAAGTAGCTGAGGCTGGCCGCGAACCCGGATCCTCCTGTCTCAGCCTCCCAGGTACTGGGATTACAAGTGTGCACCACCACGCTCGGATCTGATCCTTTATTTTTTATCTAGTGCTAGGAATTGAGCCCTGGGCCTTGAGCATGCTTAGCAAGTGCTCTACTACTGAGCTACATCCTCATCTCCTATGATCATTTTTGAGTAAATTTTTGTATGATGTTTAACTATGGATCAAGGTTCAGTTTTTAAAGTACGACTATACTAGCTTTTCCATTTGTTAAAAGACTTTGTTGAATTGCATTTGCATCTTCGTGAAAAATCAACTGACTGTTTTGAGTGGTTTATTGCTGCCTATTCTTTGTCAATAATATATATATATATATATATATATATTTTTTTTTTTTTTTTTTTTTTTTTTTTTTTTTGTAGTACTGGGGATGGAACCAGGGGGCATTCTACCTCCGAGCTACCACCCTAGCCCTATTTTTTTTTATTCTTTATTTTTTATTTTTATTTTATTTTTTTTGTGGTACTGGGGATTGAACTCAGGGGCATTCTACCTCCGAGCTACACCCCCAACCCCACTTTTTATTCTTTATTTTGAAACAGTCTCACTAAGTTGCGGAGTGCCTCACTAGGTAGCTGAAGCTGGCCGCGAACCCGGATCCTCCGGTCTCAGCCTCCCGAATGCTGGGATTACAAGCGTGCGCCACCACGCCCGACTTATTCTTTATTTTGAAACAGGGTCTCACTAAGTTGCGGAGTGCCTCACTAAGTAGTTGAGGCTGGCCTCGAACCCGGATCCTTCAGTCTCAGCCTCCGAACTGCTGGGATTACAGGCATGCACCACCACACCCGGCTACTAATATAAATGTTTATCCATTTTCCAATACTATACTTTCTTCATTACTTTAGCTTTATAGGAAAAATAATCAGATAATGTGTACAACTTTGTTCATCTTAATGATGTTATTTCTTTGCTGTTCTTTATAAATTTTTAGAATTATCTTGTTGCTTTCTATGAAAAATGCTGCTAGTGTCTACTGTTACTGAGTTAGATCTATTGATGGATTCATAGAAAGTTTACTTCTGAACAGTCTTTTGTCTTTAGGCCACAAACTTGGTATATTAGTTTGCTTTTCATTAATGTAACAAATGGCCCAAAGCAATTCACTTCATAAAGAAAAGATAGTTTCTTGTCTCATGTTTCTGGAGGTACAATGGGAGCATGTATTTGTATCTTTTTGGTCTCTCTCCTTCTTCTAAAGCTAATATGATTCAATTATAGGGGCTTCACGCCAGTCATATAATTTAATCATACTGAGAGGCTCCACTTCTAAACACGATAGATTATGTTTCCACCTTCTTAATACCATTAACACCATTAACATCAAACTTTGTTGATTAAACCTCTATATGAGTTCTTAGGGACAAGCAATACTCTAAAAGTATAACATTCTGTCCTTGCCACCCCCCAAAGTCATGTTCTTCTCACATACAACATATAATACTCTCATCTCCGATACTCCCAATTACAAAATGCTAAAGTCTCATTTAAAACTCAAAGCAAACTCTTTAAGATGTTAGCCTATAAAATCAAAATATCCTGTCTACTTATATATAAAATTGTGGGACAGGCAGAGACTGTACGTTCCCATTCCCAAAGGGCTAAATAGGTAAGTCGAAAGGGGATAGGCACAGTCCAGCCAGGTTCTTCATAGTAATGTAATAAGGGTGACCTTTACTCGAGTTGCCTATAGAATATTTCTGATTTGTATCTCAGACTTTGACAGCCTGGTCTTTACTATCCAAACTTCTCGCAGCATTTTAGTTATGATCATTTAGCCAATTCATATGATGTTCCAGCTCTTTCCTGGTTTCCTTCTCTTCTGAGTATTCACTGGAATTGCCCATAAGACTCCACTTAGAGCAGTCTAGGCTCTTTGTAGCCTACTTATTCAAACTTCCAACATTAATCCAGTACCAAAGGCTCCACATATTCAGGTATAGATATAGTAACTTTCGTATCTCTGCTTATGTTTCCAGTATTAACTTTTTATTGCTATGACAAAATACCTGAGGCGGGCTACTTTTTAAGAAAGAGGATTTTTTGGCTCATGCACATGGTCTGAATAACAGTGCAGGCTCTGAGGGATACCCTGGGCTGCATCATATCATATCGGGAGCGTGTGTGTATTTCTGGTTTTTCTCCTTTTTCTTAAATCCACAAGGATTCAATCATACGGGTTCACCTCAATTCACCTAATTTAACTATTTCTCAGAGGTGTCGTGTCACTCCTAATAAACCATAGTCAGATTAAATTTCCACTCTCTTAATTTAAGACTTTGGGGATTAAACTTCCTGATTAAGTGCTCAAACCATTTTGAAGACATAACTTTGCATGTATTTTGTTTGTTTGCTGTACTGGGGATTGAACCCTGGGGTGCTCTACCACTGAGCTACACTTCCAGCCCCTTTTATTACTTTAAGACAGGGTCTTACTGATTTCCCAGCCTGGCCTCAAATTTGCGATCTTCCAGCCTCAGCCTCCAAGTTGGAGAGATTAGAGGTGTGCACCACCATTCTTGGCTGTTTGCTGGTATTCTATTGAGTGTGTGTGGTACTGGGAGTTGATATAATTTTTAACATCTTGATGAATGAACTATTTTATGAATACATAATGTTTTGTTTAATCAGTCTTTTTTTTTCGGTACTGGGGATTGAACTCAGGGGCATTCTACCTCCGAGCTACACCCACAGCCCTCTTTTTTATTCTTTATTTTGAAACCGAGTCTCACTAAGTTGCAGAGTGCCTCACTAGGTAGCTGAGGCTGGCCGCGAACCCGGATCCTCCGGTCTCAGCCTCCCAATTGCTGGGATTAGAAGCGTGCGCCACCATGCCCGGCCTGTTTAGTCAGTTTTTGACTTAACGTCTATTTTGTCTGATATGGTTTAACCACCTTTACCCTCTGTTTATTTTTGGCATGTAGTATCATTTTTCATCCTTTAACTTTCAAACTATTTGTCTTATTAGTTCGAAAGTGAATCTCATCATCAAATATTTAGTTGGATTGTGGTTTTATCCATTCTGCCAACTTCTGCTGTTTCATTGGAACATTTGTTCATTTAATTTTTTTTTTTTCAGTAATGGGGATTGAACCAAGGGGCATTCTACCTCCAAGCTACACCTCCAGCCCTATTTTTAATTCTTTATTTTAAAACAGGGTCTCACTAAGTTGCAGAGGCCTCACTAAGTAGCAGAGGGTGGCCATGAACTTGCAATCCTCCTGTCTCAGCCTCCCAAGTACTGGGAATACAAGTGTGCACCATGCTTGTAATTCCAGATTCTGTTTCAAAATAAAAGAACAAAATAAGGCTGGGGATATAGCTCAGAGGTAGATTACCCCTGGGTTCCATCCCCAGTACCATACATACACACACACACACACACACACGCACACACACACACACACACACACACACACACACACACACACACACAGCCTTACAACTGACCTACATCCTCAGCTCCGTTCTAGATTCTTTTATCATTCCTTTTGGTGTTTGGTATTTTGTAGTATACCATTTTGATTCCCTTCTCTTTTATCTTACTGTACATTTTTTATTTATTTCCATAGTTGTTTTTTGTTTTTGTACTGGGAAGAAACTCAGGGGCCTTTGACCTCTTGGCTATATCCCCAGACCGATTTTATTTTTTACTTGGGAACAGGTTCTCGCTAAATTGCTGAGAACCTCACTAAATTACTGAGGCTGGCCACAAATCTGTGATCCTCGTATCTCAGCCTCCCAAGCATATGCCGCCACACTGGGCTCCATAGGTTTTTCCCTAGGAAATACAATGCACATTTTAATTTATAACCATCTTTTTTGAGTTGATATCAGCTGATATTTAATCACATACAAAAACGTTGCTCTTTTGTATCCCAGTTACCCTTCTATATGTATTATAGTTAATTAAATATTTATATATTGTGTGCCCATCAACATAGATTTTAGTTATTATTTTATATGGTTGTCCTTTTACTCAGTCAAGATAACAAAGTGTATTTACATACCCAAAATACATTAAAACTGACTTATTTTATTGTGGTACTGGAGATTAATTCAGAGGCATTCTACCAATGAGCCACACTCCCAGGCCAATTTTTTTTTTTTTTTTTTTTGCAGTACTGGGGATTGAACTCAGGGACATTCTACCTCCGAGCTATACCCCCAGCCCTATTTTTTATTCTTTTATTTTGAAACAGGGTCTCACTAAGTTGCGGAGTGCCTCACTAGGTAGCTGAGGCTGGCTGCGAACCCGGATCCTCCGGTCTCAGCCTTCCAAATGCTGGGATTACAAGCATGCGCCACCACGCCCGGCCCAATTTTATTTATTTATTTATTTATTTATTTATTTATTTATTTATTTATTTATTTATTTATTTATTTTTTGCGGGTTTGGGCATTGAACTCGGGCATTCTACCTCCGAGCTACACCCCCAGCCCGATTTTTTATTCTTTATTTTGAAACCGAGTCTCACTAAGTTGCAGAGTGCCTTTATTTTTTCTGTGGCTAGAAAGAACAGCCTTTTGTTTTCTGTCCAGGATTTAAAACTGTACATAGAGGAATAGAGAAAATGTATTTATTCATCTTCTTGGACACAATATATTTTTACTTCTTTGTTTACTTATTATGGTGTGGTATTGGGGATTGAACCCAGGAGTGTTCTACTTTTTTTTTTGCGGTACTGGGGATTGAACTCAGGGGCATTCTACCTCTGAGCTATACCCCCAGTCCCATTTTTTATTCTTTATTTTGAAACCGAATCTCACTAAGTTGCAGAGTGCCTCACTAGGTAACTGAGGCTGGCCGCGAACCCGGATCCTCCGGTCTCAGCCTCCCGAATGCTGGGATTACAAGCGTGCGCCATCACGCCCGGCTATTTTTATTTTTTTGAAACAGGTTCTTGCTAGGTTGTTGAGAGTCTCACTACTTGATGAGACTGTCCTCAAACCTGCAATCTTCCTGTCTCAGCCTCCCTAGTACTGGGATTACAAGCATGCACCCCCATATCCATCTTAAAATTGACTTTTATATCTACCTAGTTATTAATGTTCTTTATTTTTCATTTATATTTAAGTTACTATCTTTCATTTCAGTCTACAGAGGTATGTTCACCTTTTTTGTAGGGCAGGTTTAGTAGTGACACTTTCTCTCAGGTTTTGTTTGACTGAGAATGTCTTAATTCCTCCTACATCTTTTGGAGGATTACTTTGCTAGAGTTTGTGTGTGTGTGTGTGTGTGTGTGTGTGTGTGTGTGTGTGTGTGTGTGTGTGTTTGTTTTGTGGTACTGGGAATTGAACCCAGGGCTATCTACCTCTGAGCTATATCTCCAGCCCTATTTTATTTTTAAACAGGGTCTCACTATGTTGATAAGAGTCTCACTACTTGCTGAGGCTCTCCTCCAACTTGCAATCCTCCTATTCTCAGTCTCCCAAGTACTGGGATTGTAGGTGTGCACTACCATGCCTGTCTTATACTTTAAGTATTTTCATCTAATAATTTCCAGTAGCCCTTTTGCCTTGCCAGAGTTACGTGTTGAAGGTGAAGTAAAAATGACACAACTTGAACCAGTCCTGCACAGCATCTGATTTTTTTTTTTTTTTTTTTTTTTGGTACTGGGGATTGAACTCAAGGGCATTCTGCCTCCGAGCTACACCCCCAGCCCTATTTTTTATTCTTTATTTTGAAACAGGGTCTCCCTAAGTTGCGGAGTGCCTCACTAGGTAGCTGAGGCTGGCTGCGAACCTGGATCCTCCAGTCTCGGACTCCCAAATGCTGGGATTAAAAGCGTGGGCCACCACGCCCGGCTACAGCATCTGAATTTATGATCTATCCCTTCTGCTTCATCTGGTACCAGGAACTCTCCATTTGGAATGCATGATTACATCCTTATGACTTGGGAGTAGAGAGCAGGTTAAGTTAAAGCATCACAATGTGCTA
Source organism: Graphiurus murinus (assembly GCA_004027655.1). Classification (NCBI taxonomy): domain Eukaryota; kingdom Metazoa; phylum Chordata; class Mammalia; order Rodentia; family Gliridae; genus Graphiurus; species Graphiurus murinus. Next base: position 29,958 of record PVLC010011746.1, on the reverse strand, counting down.
CTGAGATTCAGCTGTTTTTTAAATAGATATCTTTTTTTTGTTTTGTTTTTTGTCTTTTTTTGCGGTACTGGGGATTGAACTCAGTGGCATTCTACCTCCAAGCTACACCCCGAGCCGTATTTTTTATTCTTTATTTTTGAAACAGGGTAAGATTATGTAAGATTAGTACATCGTTTTCCTAATGGTATCATCTTGGAGTTTTCTTTCCAGTGTCCTTATCTGATTTTGGTATGAGTACAATGTTGGATTTACAAAAGGAGTTGAAAGTATTTTCTGCTCTTGTATTTTTTGGAAGCTATTATGTACAACTGGTAACATTTCTACCATAAATGTTGGGGAAAATTCATTAGTGATATATTGGGTGACATTCTATAGCAATAAATGAATGTATTTCTGAAGGTTTTTTTGTTAGAAATTTTAAAACTACAAATACCATCTCCTTAATAAATGTAGGTGATCTTTGTTTTTCCTTTTGAGTGTTGACACTTCATGTCTTTCAACACATCATTCCATTTCATACACATTATTTCATTTATTGGCACAAAGCTGTTTATAATACTACTTTATTATCCTTTTGATGTCTGTGGGATAATTAATGATCTATCTTCCTTCCTTCCTTCCTTCCTTCCTTCCTTCCTTCCTTCCTTCCTTCCTTCCTTCCTTCCCTGGTACTGGGGATTGAACCCAGAAGGGTTCTACCAAGGAACTACATCCCCTGCCCTTTTCATTTTTTTATTCTTGACACGGTTTCTATGTAACTATCAGCTGGCCATTGAACCTGCAACCCTTCTGTCTCGACCTCCTAAATACTGGAATTACAGGCATGTGGCACCGTACACAGCTCTCCTTAATTCACTTCTGATATTTATAATTTATTTTCTCCTTTTTCTGTCGGTCTTGTCAGTATAATACCTTTCTTAATGTTTACAGAGAAGTAACTTTTTCATTGGCTTTCTTTTTTATTTGCTTTCATTTTCTTTAATTTCTGATATCTCTTTATATATCTCTATGTATCCATCCATTCATCAGTCTTGTAATATTTTGCAAATGAAATAAAGGATACAAGGTCAATCATCTGAATGTAGGACTTCCCTTTCAGATTTCAAATTTTATTTTATTTTATTTTATTTGCGGTACTGGGGATTCCGAGCTATACCCCCAGCCCTATTTTTTATTCTTTATTTTGAAACAGGGTCTCAGTAAGTTGCGGAGTGCCTCACTAGGTAGCTGAGGCTGGCCGCGAACCCGGATCCTCCGGTCTCAGCCTCCCCAATGCTGGGATTACAAGCATGCGCCACCATGCCCGGCTCAGGATTTCAAATTTTAAAGCAATAGAAACTGATCCCCTCTATCCAATGACAAATATATATATTATGGAATCCTCATCTTCAAATATTCATCTTGCAGTAGAATAACTCATAAACGAGGCATTCATTAGTGGCTGCCTCCCACCATATCTGCTTACTTAGCCTCTTAAATGCTTAAGATTCCAGAATTATGTTGAGTTGGTCTTATCAGTAAAAGACCAAACAAGCAGTTGAAGGGTAGATGCCTTAGCTGATCTTCTGAGAGACGAACTAAAACCAAATTCTAATGTGTGAGTACATGCATACAACTTTAACGCTTCTTCAGTTCGATAGTTGAAATTATTTTACTGACAGAAAATGAAATCTTTTTTTTTTTGCAGTACTGGGGATTGAACTCAGGGGCTTTCTACCTCCGAGCTATACCCCCAGCCCTATTTTTTTATTCTTTATTTTGAAACCGAGTCTCACTAAGTTGCGGAGTGCCTCACTAGGTAGCTGAGGCTGGCCGCGAACCCGGATCCTCCGGTCCGAATCCGAATGCTGGGATTACAAGCGTGTGTCACCATGCCCAGCTATCTTTTTTTTTTTTTTTTTTTTGCGGTACTGGGGATTAAACTCAGGGGCATTGTACCTCCGAGCTATACCCCCAGCCCTATTTTTTATTCTTTATTTTGAAACCGAGTCTCACTAAGTTGTGGGGGGCCTCACTAGGTAGCTGAGGCTGGCCTTGAACCCGGATCCTCCAGTCTCAGCCTCCGGAGTGCTGGGATTACAAGCATGCGCCACCACGCCTGGCTACTGACAGAAAATGAAATCTTTGATGGAGCCATTTCCTTGGCTACATAGCTCAGGAATTTTCCCATTATTTAGAAATGAGAGAAGAAGCCGGGCCTGGTGGCGCATGCTCGTAATCCCAGTACTTGGGAGGCTGAGTCTGGAGGATCGCAAGTTTGAGGCCAGTTTCAGCAGCTTGGCAAAAATTTTATCACCTTTAGCTTTACTAATTCCTTTAATATATGTTATCGCCTTTCGTGATTAGACTATAGCCTGCATAGTATGGAATCCAGTTGTTTCCAATTTGTTCATAGCATTGTCACTTACACCACGTTGTTCTAAGCCGAGCAGGCTGTGCGTCATAGCTGTCTTCCACTGAAGTACTTGCATTTGCTCCAGGCTGCATCTGCATCATGACATTACTTTCTTCCTCACATTATCTGAAACCTACATGCGGTTATATTTTTGAAATTTCATTTGTTTTGGATTTAACTTTTTTTTTTTTTTTTGGTGTTGATGACTGAATCCAATGGCATTTCTACTTCTGAGCCATACCCCTAATCCTTTTTATTTTTTGTTTTGAAACAGCGTGAGTCTCACCAGTTTGTTGAGGCTGGCCTTTAACCTACTATACTCTTGTCTCAGCCTTCCAAGTACTGGGATTACAGGCGTTGTAGTATTACACCCTCCTGAATGTAATTTTTTTTTTTTTTTTTTTTGGTGGTACTGGAGATGGAATCCATGGGCATTCTACCTCTGGGGTATACCCCCAGATCTAAGTAAGTAGACCTCACTAAGTAGCTGAGGCTGGCTTCGAACCTGAGATCCTCCTGTCTCAGCTTTCCAAGTACTGGGATTACCAGTGTCCACCACCACGCCCGACTTAGCTTTTTTTAAAAAAACTTCTTTTTAAGGTTTATAAGTTATAATCCTAGGTTCTTATTAAGAGAATTTTCTCATTTTCTAATAGAAATATTCTTTGCAAATGATTTCTAAGCACTGCTTCAGCTGTCTCCCACATTTGTTTGTTTGTGTATTTATTTATTTATTTAGGTACTGGGGATTGAAGTCAGGGGGCATTCTACCTCTGAGCTACACCCCCCAGCCCTGTTTCATTTTTATTTTGAAATAGGATCCTGATAAGTGTTCAGGGTCTCACTAAGTTGCTGAGACTTCCTTGAACCTATGATCCTCCTGTCAAGCCTCCCAAGTATTGAGATTACAAGTATGCACCACCATGCCTGGCTCTATGTGATTTCTTACATATAATATGGATCAAAATTGGCAGATTGAATCTGCTGTTAGAAGATGATATTAAGTCTATTCACAGGGAAGGAGGGAGGAATTGAAGGTTGAGGGCATGCTTGAAGACAGCTTCTAGAATGCTGCTAATATCTATATCTGATACTTTTTTTTTTTTTTGCAGTACTAGGCATTGAACTCAGAGGCATTCTAACTCCAAGATATACCCCCAGTCCTATTTTTTATTCTTTTATTTTGAAACAGAGTCTTCCCTTACTAGGTAGCTTATGCTGGCCTCGAACCCAGATCTTCTGGTCTCAGCCTCTCAAATGCTGGGATTACAAGTGTGCGCCACCACGCCCGGCCTTCCTTCTCTTTTAAATTAAGTATATCTCAAACATATCCCATGCCATCATATATGGCACACACTTTTTTTGGTAATGGAGATTGAGTCTACTGCATTCTATCTCAGAGCAACACCACCAGTTATTTTCATACTGGTTTGTTATTTCATATCAATTTTAGGGCTATTTTTTCTAGTTCTATGAAGAATATCATTGGTATTTTGATGGTAGATTGCTTTTGGTAATGTCGCCTTTTAAACAATATTTATTCTGCCTCTCCATGAACATGGGGGATCTTTCAATCTTTTATTATATTCTTTAATTCTTTTCTTTGGTGAAGTGTTCCAATTTTGATTGTATGGTCTTCACCTCCTTGGGTGGACTTATTCCTGTGTATTTTAGTTTTTTGGCTGTTATTTTTAGGCTATTGTCATTGGTGCTTTTTCTTTTTCAGGGGATTTATGATTAGTGTATCGAAAAGCTATTGATTCTTATGTTTATATTGTATCCTTATACCTTGCTGAATTTGCTTATTAGCTCCAGAAGTCTTCTGGTAGAACTTTTTGGATCTTCTAAGTATAGGAACATATCATCTGAAAACAGGATGATTTGATTTCTTCCTTTCTTATTTGTGTCCCTTTAATTTTCTTCTCTTCCCTAATTGCTTTGGCTAAAATTTTAAGCACTATGTTGAATAGAAATGGCAAGAGTGGACTTCCTCATTATGATCCTGATTTTCATGGAAATGCTTTCAGTTTTTCCCCCTTAGGTATGACATGGGCATTGGGTTTATTGTAAACATCCTTTATAATGTTGAGGTAGGTTAATTCTGTTTTTGTGCTCTTTAGAGTTTGAATGGGTGCTGATTTTGTCCAAGGCTTTTTCAACTTCTATTGAGATGATTATGTGATTTTGTCCTTAATTTTATTTATGTGGAAGATTATATTTATTGATTTCTGAATATTGAACCATCCTTGTATCTGTGGGATGAACCAACTTGACCATGATATACAATCCTCCTATTGAATACAGTGTGTGTGTGTGTGTGTGTGTGTGTGTGTGTGTGTGTGTGTGTGTGTTATTGGGGATTGAGCCCAGGTGCACTCTACTACTGCGCCATACCCCCAGCCCTCTTTATTTCTTATTTTGAAACAGGGTCCTGCTTAGTTGCCCTGGTTGGCCTCTAACTTGCCTTTAGTAAATCAAACAATATTTCTTATGTCGAATTCATCTGAATTCCATGGTGTTAGAGTACTAATGTAATTTGATGGCACTGAAACATTGATGCATTGGGTTATTTTATGCCTTCAGAGTACTTTAAAAGGCTGTATGAGCCGGGCGTGGTGGCGCACGCTTGTAATCCCAGCATTCGGGAGGCTGAGACCGGAGGATCCGGGTTCGCGGCCAGCCTCAGCTACCTAGTGAGGCACTCCGCAACTTAGTGAGACTCGGTTTCAAAATAAAGAATAAAAAATAGGGCTGGGGGTATAGCTCGGAGGTAGAACGCCCCTGAGTTCAATCCCTGGTAC
>PVLC010011746.1:0-24662 GCA_004027655.1 Graphiurus murinus | reverse complement strand
GGCTGTATGACTACCCTGCTGCTTGGGCTCTGTGATCTAAGCCTTGGCTAGGCCTGGCTATTTGCCACACTTTTATTTGTTCATGGGAGACAGGCAGGCAGCCAGAGGGGATGCTGAGCAGGCTGCCTCTGCACAAAGGCTCTCCTCTCACTGGTATATTGCTGGGTATCCAGAAGGCAGCAATTTCTTGCCCTGGAAGTAGTGGAATGTCTGGGCTGAGCTGCTAGTCGTTCATTCCGAGTGGTAGCACTGCTTGGCCCACTGTAGACTGTACAGATCTGGTAAAAACCTCCAAGACCGAGAATTCTGTGCTTCTTCACAACTCCAGTGCTAATTCAACAGAGTATGTCTTAACATTTCCTTGCAACTATAAAAGTGACTCTTCCAACAGCACTGTGAAAACATCGACAACTTCTGTTTCCTGTCTTAACCAGTATCTTGGAAACCACAGCAGCGTGTTAAATGGCAGCACAGCAGGGATCTCAACAATTGTGACTTCTACCACCTTCAAGTCTACACCCAAAGTGTTTCCTAAAGCACATCCCTGACATCAATATTCATGGTGGCCAGCATGAACAATAGTTCAGGGACATTTCTTCCTCAGTGACAATCATAGCAACTATTCATTCTAAAGAAAATGAAGGATCAAAATTTATATTGGTAGTCTTATTGGTGGTATTGTGATAACATTGGGAATTTTATCTATTTTTTTTTTTTTTTCCGGTACTGGGGATTGAACCCCAGGGGCACTCTACCTCCAAGATTTTTTTTTTTTTTTTTTTTTTGCAGTACTGGGGATTGAACTCAGGGGCATTCTACCTCTGAGCTACACCCCCAGCAATATTTATTTATTCTTTATTTGGAAACAGGGTCTGAATAAGTTGCGGAGGGCCTCACTAGATAGCTGAGGCTGGCCGTGAACCCGGATCCTCCAGTCTTAATCTCAGCCTCCCAAGTACTGGGATTATAAGCATGCTCCACCACGCCCGGCTTATTCTTTATTTTTGAGACAGGGTCTCACTAAATTGTGGAGGGCCTCACTGAGTAGCTGAGACTGGCCGCAAACCTGGATCCTCCTGTCTCAGCCTCCCAAGTACTGGGATTAAAAGCGTGTGCCACCATGCCTGCCTTCTATTTTTTATATTGGATGGAAAACATGTTATTTGTTAAGAGGCCTTGCATATAGACCCATGGATGACCAAGTGTAAAGAAATGTAAGGAACAATGAAAGAAGAAATATCGGCAGAGCCCTGTCAATTAACTTTGGTTTATTATTTTAAAACAATATCATTTTCATAGAAATAGTATAAAAAGCATATGCATATAATACTTACATAATATATAAAGATTGCCCATGATAGCCAGGCATGGTGGTGCACGCTTATAATCCCAGTACTTGGGAGGCTGAGACGGGAGGATTGCAGGTTCGAGGCCAGCATCAGCAACTTAGTGAGACCCTGTTTCAAAATAAAGAATAAAAAATGGGGCTGGGGCCGGGCGTGTTGGCAAATGCTTGTAATCCCAGTACTTGGTAGGCTGAGACCAGAGGATTTCAGGGTTCGCGGCCAGCCTCAGCTACCTAGTGAGGCACTCTACAACTTAGTGAGACCCTGTTTCAAATTAAAGAATAAAAAATAGGGCTGGGGGGTATAGCTCAGAGGTAGATCGCCCCTGAGTTCAAGCCCCATTGCCACAAAAACAAACAAACAAAAAAGATTACTAATGATCAGTAAAGGTAAAACGGTTTCATTTGTGTTTTGAATGAATATTTGTATGTATCAGATAGTTAACACAATGACCATACTCACTTTTTGGTAATATTATTGAAAGAGGGACACCATCTGGCCATATAAATAATGAGCTTTGCATGGCTCACACAAAGTACTTCAGTTTGTAATGCTGGGGATTGAACTCAGTGGTGTTCTACTCCTGAGCTACATCCCCAGCCCAGTATAGTTTTATATTTAGTGAATAATTTAAAGAAATGTAAAGATGCTTTCAATTTTTCGTTGTGGGTGGTATTGGGAATTTTATCCAAGCCCTCACTCACTACCACTCAGCTACAACCTTATTCCTGCATATGTACAAATTTTTAATGGAGTGTAAACAACTAGAAAACAATCCCCTTATGATTTTGAAACATATAGAACTCTACATAGCCAAATTATTGATAAAAGCTGTTTTGTGTGTGTGTGTGTGTGTGTGTGTGTGTGTGTGTGTGTGTGTGTGTGGTACTGGGGATTGAACCCAGGGGCATTCTACCTACAAGCTACACCCCAGCTCTATTTTTTATTCTTTATTTTGAAACGGGGTCTCACTAAGTTGCAGAGTGCCTCACTAGGTAGCTGAGGCTGGCCGCGAACGCAGATCCTTTGGTCTCAGCCTCCCAAGTACTGGGATTACAAGTGTACGCCACCAATCCCAGCTATAAAAGCTGTACTTATTAAGCCAGGAATTGTCACGTTTTCTCTAGGCCAGTAAAACTGCAGGGTGAAAATGCTACATTTTCATGTACTATCAATTTTACTCAACATTTGGAGAAATAAATTTTTTTTTTTTTTTTTTTTTTTTTTTTTTGCCCGTACTGAGGATTGAATTCAGGGGCATTTTACCTCGAGCCAAACCCCCCAGTCCTATGTTTCATTCTTTTGTTTTGAAACAGGGTCTCATTAAATTCTGGAGAGCCTCACTAAGTAGCTGAGGGTGGCCGAGAACTCAGATCCCCCGATCTCAGCCTCCCAAGTACTGGGATTACAAGCGTGCGCCACCACGCCTGGCAGAAATAAAATTTATACTAAAAGAAATGCCAATTTTGGGGGGAAAAATTCTAAAAGAACTTTGAGTGGATTTTTTGTGAGTGAGGTAAGGGATAAAACCCAGAGAAGTGCCGGGCCTGTTGGCGCACGCTTGTAATCCCAGCATTCGGGAGGCTGAGACCAGAGGACCTGGGTTCGCGGCCAGCCTCAGCTACCTAGAGAGGCACTCCGCAACTTAGTGAGACTCGGTTTCAAAATAAAGAATAAAAAATAGGGCTGGGGGTGTAGCTCAGAGGTAGAATGCCCCTGAGTTCAATCCCCAGTACCGCAAAAAAAAAAAAAAAAAAACAACCCAGAGAAGTTCTACATTTGAGCTGTGCCCTAGTGATATTTAATATTTTTTATTTTGAAACAGGGTCTTGTTGTGAGTTGGCTTTGAATTTGCAATTCTCCTGTCTATGCCTCCTAAGTATTGGGATTATAGGCCTGCGCCATCATGGTTGGCTCCCAGATACCTCATTTATAAAGAATAAGCAGTGAAAATAAATGTTAAAATTATATATTATAAGAAATAGACAATACTAAACACAAGATACTGACAGTATATAAAGGTATAATCAATTAAATGAAATATAACATTTAAGTAAAAGAATTATGTGGGAGCCGGGCGTGGTGGTGCACGCTTGTAATCCCAGCATTTGGGAGGCTGAGACCGGAGGATCCTGGTTCGCGGCCAACCTCAGTTACCTAGTGAGGCACTCCGCAACTTAGTCAGACCCAGTTTCAAAATAAAGAATAAAAAGTAGGGCTGGGGGTGTAGCTCAGAGGTAGAATGCCCCTGTGTTCAATCTCCAGTACCGCAAAAAAAAAAAAAAAAAAAAACAAAACTATGTAGATGAGATAAAATTTTAACTAATATAAAACAATATATGTGCTATATAGTTAGATATAAATTTTATATATAATGTGATACTACATAATGATTATATGCTACAAAGGATTATACATAAGTATATATTATATGAATCCATTAGAAAATATGTAAGAAATAACATGATGTAATATATTACATGCCTTATATTACATATTACATATATTGTATTTCCACCATTCAATAAATTATGCATAACATCCTTTATATAATCATTTACTTATATATTAAGGATATATAGTATATTACACATATTTTTAAAATTTTTGTTTTGGTACTGGGGATATTCTACCTTCTAGGTGCACCTCCAGCCTGATTTTATTTCTTATTTGGAAACAGGGTTCTCACTAGGTTGCTGAGAGCCTCGCTAATTGCTGAGGCTGTCTTTGAACCTGCGATCCTCCTTCCTAGCCTCCCAAGTACTGGGATTACAAACATGTGCCACCACACCTGGCTTATTACATATATTACGATGTTAAAATTTGAGCCGGGCGTGATGGCGCACGCTTGTAATCCCAACATTTGGGAGGCTGACACCGGAGGATCCGGGTTCGAGGCTAGCCTCAGCTACCTAGTGAGGCCCTCTGCAACTTAGTGAGACCTGGTTTCAAAATAAAGAATAAAAAATAGGGCTAGGGGTGTAGCTTGAAGGTAGAATGCCCCTAAGTTCAATCCCCAGTACCGAAAAAAAAAAAAAAGATGTTAAAATTTATGCCATATATTTAATATTACCTAATCGATATTTTATCTATTAGATGTTGTTACAACATATATGTCAATATATACAATTATGTATTGTAAATATTGTTTATTACATGTAATAATATGAGTGGAACATAAATGAATATTTTGTACAATATACTATTTTACGTAAAACAATTACATATTTTATGTAACTTAGCATATAATATTATATGTGACTTTTAGTATATATATCATATATAACCATGAACATATATTTACATTATGTGATATTTTAGATGTTATACAAAATGAGCCTAGCATGATAGCTCATACCTGTAATACCCATACTTGGGATACTGAGACAGGAGGATTGCAGGTTCGAGGCCAGCCTCGATAACACAGTGAAACCTTATTTCATGAAACTAAAAATTAACTCGGAAGTAGAATGCCCCTGAGTCTAATCCTTTGTCACACACAGACACACAGACACACACACACACACACACATGCACACACACACACATACACATATACACACACAAAAATTATACAAAATGGTGTGATATATAATTATCTGTGTATGAATAACTTAAATATGTATATGAAATTATGTATTCTATGGATGATCATTCTGTAAGCAAATATGTTTACATATGCCATCAACAACTTGAAATTGCTACATATCCTGTGTCATGTATAATTGATTTTATAGTTCATGTTCATTAATAGACAAAATACAGCTGGGTATGGTGGCGCACGCTTGTCATCCCAGCATTTGCGAGGCTGAGAGTGGAGGATCCGGGTTCGCGGCCAGCATCAGCTACCTAGTGAGGCACTCTGCAACTTAGTGAGACCCGGTTTCAAAATAAAGAATAAAAAATAGGGCTGGGGATGTAGCTTGGAGGTAGAATGCCCCTGAGTTCAATCCCCAGCAGCCCCCCCCAAATATATATATATATACACACACACATATATATATACAAAATACAGCCACATATAAAATATTTGGCATATGATATACATTACATTTTATATGTATGTTATGCAATTGTCAAGTCACAAAATATGTAATGACTAATTATATATGTTTATTAAAATACATTATAGCCAGGCATGGTGGTGCACGCTTGTAATCCCAGTACTTGGGAGGCTGAGACTGGAGGATCCGGGTTCGCCGCCAGCCTCAGCTACCTAGTGAGGCCCTCGCAACTTGGTGAGACCCTGTTTCAAAATATAAAAAATAGGGCTGGGGTGTAGCTCAGAGGTAGAATGCCCCTGAGTTCAATCCCCAGTACTGCATAAAATGAATAAATAAATAAATAAATAAATAAATAAATAAATAAATAACATTGCAAAAAATATGTAACTATACATCATGGTATGATTGTATTAAAATACATATAATAAAGTTATGTACATGTATATATGTTATAAACATGATAATATATTATAAAGTATAGCATATATTCATAACTGATGAAATATATATTTTATGCAATCACTTCATGATGTGTTACTATATATTAGAAATTATACATTCAATATAATATGTATAGTTATTTTGTAATAATTATTCAAAATTCTACTACATTTATTTTATAGCCAGGTGTGCTGGCACATGCATGTAATTCCTGTACTTGGGTGGCTGTGACAGGAGGATCGCAAGTTTGAGGGCAGCCTCAGCAAGTAGTGAGACTTCCATCAACCTAGCGAGACCGTGCTTCCAAATAAGAAATAAAATTGGGTGGGGTGTAGCTTGACTGTAGGACACCTGTGGATTCAATCCTCAGTACCATACATACACACAAAAATGTATTTTATATACTATATTTCATCAGTTTTATATAATGTTACTATTGAAAAACAGATAACTGGATAATACTTTTATAGAAATTTATTAATTTTTATACTATAACACATAGGATATATGTTGATTGTGACTTAGTAATATAATTGTGAAATATTATGCTCTATCATATCTATGTATATCATAACATGTCATATATTACATATTATAATACATATATACCACCTACATAAATACTTTGCGTTATTTTAAAGATATAAAAATTTTATAAATTAAATATATATTGAAACAATTATTGTAATGTACAGTGCATTTAACATTACATATTTATATTATAATGTAGAACAGGACACATAATTATGCACAACAATAATCTATGAATGATATATCCAATTATAGTTATGCTTTATAAATATAAAGAGAATATGTTATGTATCATACTTTTTTTTTTTTTTTGTGGTACTGGGGCTTGAACTCAGGGGCATTCTACCTCCGAGCTATACCCCTAGCCCTATTTTTTTTTTTTTTTTTTTTGCAGTACTGGGGATTGAACTCAGGGGCGTTCTACCTCCGAGCTATACCCACAGCCCTATTTCTTATTCTTTATTTTGAAACAGGGTCTCACTAAGTTGCGGAGTGCCTCACTAGGTAGCTGAGGCTGGCCGCGAACCCGGATCCTCTGGTCTCAGCCTCCTGAATGCTGGGATTACAAGCGTGCGCCACCACGCCCGGCTATCATTCATATTTAGAATGTATTATTCATTGTTGCTTATAAGTCTACAATATTTTATATGATGCTTCAGTATGAATAGTATAATATAATAATACTGTGTAAATGTATGTAATATGTATGTATTATATAAAATATAGTTTATAATATAATATAATATAATATAGTTTATAATATTTGCATGTAGTGCAATATGTACTATAATGTTGCATATTATTTTAATGCAATATGTAGTAAAAATGTATAAAAATTATATATGCTTTTATTATATATTGTATCATATTATATAAAAACATTATAAAAATGATTACATAAATGGCTGTGTATGGTGGTACATGCCTGTAATTCAGGTACTTGTGAGGCTGAGACAGGAGAATAACAGGTTCAACGCCAGTCTCAGCAACTTAATGAGACTCTGTAACAAAATAAAAAATATAATAGGGCTAAGTTTATATAGGTCAGTGGTAGAATGCCCCTGAATTCAATCCCAAGTGCCAAAAAACAAACAAATGAACAAACCATGATTTCATAATATAATATATAACTACCTAGTTATATGTAAGTTTTATAATTGTAATGGATTTATACAATTTACATAATTATGTATATAATATTCTTTGTATTAAATGTAGTATCATACCATGTAGAATGGAATATGTAACAATTATATGTTATACATGATTATAATTTAAAATGGTAAAGCATTTAAAAGTATAATGTGAAATATAATATCACTTAATATTTTCCATTTGATTTTGTACACCATGTGTTACATACATGTTATGATTTGCATATCGCACATTAAATGTCTTTCATTTTTTTGTATATATAATATTGTATATGTAATAATGAATCTAATTTCATATAGCATTCTGTATTGCACTTTTTTGTTACATAATATGATCATGTTTAATATGTAATATTTAAATGCAATGTATAAAATGTTTTTGATTGGTTTATTTATTTATTTTGGTAATGGGGATTGAACTCAGGGGTATTCTCCCCCCCGAGCTATACGCCCAGCCATTTTTATGTTGTATATTGATATAGGGTTTCATTAGGTTGCCTAGAGTCTTGGAAAATTTCCTAAGGCTATTCTCAAACGTGCAATCCTGTCTCAGTCTTCCAAGTACTGGAATTATAGATCTGTACCACCACACCCAGCTGATTGCTTTATTTGTATAGGATATAATACAGAATCAGTATAGCACTTGTGACTATCTATATTAATATAATGTAGAATGATTATATAACCAAGGTAATTATGCACAACTATTTATAACATTGTATAATAGATACTTTTTTTCGAGTTTGTGGTGCTGGGGATGGAACCCAGAGCCATTCTACCTTCCAGTTTCACCTCCAGCCAATTTTATTTCTTACTTAAAAACAGGGTCTTGGTAGTTTGATGAGAGTCTCACTACTTGTTACCGCTAGCCATGAACGTGCAATCCTCCTGCCTCAGTCTCCCTAGTCCTGGGATTAAAAGTTTGCGTCACCAGGCCAGGCTGCTTTTTTTTTTGTCCCCAATTGCTCAGCCATTTTTATTTACTTCTGGGGGAAAGGCTCCCATGTACTGCCTCTCCCATCCCAGGGCTTCACTGAGCTCAGAGCGTCCTCTGAGGGTCTGGCCCCAGGGTCTGATGCATTATCATTGGGGTTCAGGGTCATGTGGCCAGAGGGGTGGGATCCAGGCCTGATCCATACTTTTATAATCACAAGATTGCAAACATAAAATATATTAAGTGACATCACTTGCATGTCCCTCTTATATTACTATACAATATATTGTATATAGTATATATTTTTAGCTATATAATCATACATTTTCACGTTATTACTATGTATAATTATATGTATAATTATATAGTAATATTATATTTTGTAATTAATATATAATTACACATTATTTCTATAATGTAGTATTTTATATGGATATTTAAAATTTAAATTTAATTTAATTGTGTTACTATGAATATTTGTAATATTTAATAATTGTATATTATCGTTACATTTTATAATAATTCCATTTCATGATATGTATAATGTTGTAGCCATAATATATTTTATAATACTTACGGAAATAACAGCAATGTTATATAGGCATAATATATATGTTACATATAACTATATGCATAATGAAAGAAACAATCTCTACATAAGGATATGTGTATATAAAATATAATGATTGATATTTTTATATCATTTTATGAGTTAATATATTAGGTAAATTATAATGACTTTGTACATATCATGTAATATATAGAATATATAATATTCATGAATAATGTAATATTTTGGACAGAACTGTAAACATTTTTTATAATATCAAATTTATAGGAAATATTACATAATTTAATAATAGGTAATAAGTAATTTTATAATGCATATTCTGTTATTAATATGACATATTACACAATATTAGATAAATATTACATATAATGACATTATCCTAAGTAGAAAAATTAGTACAAAAGCAACCCAAGCTGGGTGTGGTGGCGCATGCTTGTAATCCCAGCATTTGGGAGGCTGAGACCGGAGGATCCAGGTTCGTGGCCAGCCTCAGCTACCTAGTGAGACACTCCACAACTTAGTGAGACCCGGTTTCAAAATAAAGAATAAAAAAAAAATAGAGCTGGGGGTATAGCTTGGAGGTAGAACGCCCCTGAGTTCAATCCCCAGTACCACACACACACACACACAAAAAGCAACCCAAGCAAATATAAAATCATATAAGTGTTTACTTCTGTGATATTCATATATTTGTGTATATAATACAAATGAGTGTGTTTGTTGATATCAATAGAAACTGGATTTTCAGGTTAGGGGAAGGAGATACAGAGATAAGATCAATGAGGTTTAAAAAAAACTCATGCAGCACCAAATTTAAGTTGTAGAATCAGTATCATCTCATGAAGTATATTACCATTACATGTGAACACATTCCCTGAAAATACCTTGAAATAATTACCTGTCCAGTAGGAATAAGCACCCTTAGGACCCAGAATGGTATATCCCAATACTCCTCTAGGGGGCCACAGTGGTGCACACTTGAAGTCCTAGGATCAAGGCCAGAGTATCGTAACTTGGTGAGATGCTGTCTCAAAATAAAAATAAAATATTGCTGGTGAAGTAGCTCAGAGGTAGAATGCCCCTAGGTTCAATCCCCAGGAAAACACACACACACACACACACACACACGAAGAAAGAAAAGGAAAGGAAAAAGATAAATGCCTCTTCATTACAAAATGAGGGCTCCTTAGAAATATGTCTGACTTCAGATTTGTGGACTAGAATTTTTTTCTCAGCGAACATACCCCTGAGTCCTGTCAAGAAGACCACGGAGTCAGTTATAAAAGGACAAGTATGAATTTTTTTTTTTACCAAAATGAATAATAGGGAACTGGGTGTGGAGCGCAGTGGTAGTGTACTTGCCTAGCATCACAAGATCCTGGGTTCTATCCCAAGAACTGCAAACAAACAAACAAACAAAAAAAAGGAAACAGAATAATATGAAGAAAAGTAATGATCCTTTTGAGGACTGCATTGTGCATGTTCCCTTGAACAAAGTGTATATATTAAAATGATGACCCTCAACACTTAAGAATGTAACAGTAGTAGGAAATAAGATTTTTTTTACAAAGGCAATTGAATTTAAAAGGGGCAAGTTAGTAGAAGTCTTCATTGCTTTGAAGAGATTTGTAGAAACAACATAAAGAGGTTATAGTGAAAAATATAGATATATATAGATATAAATATATATGAATATATATTTATATATATAGATATATAATATATATAATATATATAGATATATAAATATATAGATATATAAATACAGATATATATAGATATATAAATATATAGATATTATATTTATAATAAAAATATAAATATATAGATATATAGATATTATGAATATATAGATATTATATATAGATACATATATATAGAAAAAAAGAAATGTCAAGAAATCTATTGTTTTACAGACTACATACATCATCATGAGCATTGTATTGATATATAATGTTTTTAGTTTTTTTGTTGTCGTTTGCAGTGCTTAGGATTGAAGCCAGGGCCGCACACCTACTCTACCATGGAACTGCATCCTCAGCCTGGAAATATGGATGTTTAACAGTGCTTCTGGTATGGTCCCAGACAGAAATGAAAAACATGTTAATGGTAAGTGGAGGAATGGTGATCATTGTTATAAGGTGGCTGAGATTGTGGGAATTTTTTTTCTGCTTTATGGAAAATAGAATTTGAAAGTGGGAACATGAAATATTTAGCTGAGATTCCTAACCAAAGTCTTGAACACATGGGTGAGTTCTTGTGTTTTACTGTGAAATGTGACAGCAAAGAGGTACGCTGAAGAAGCCAATGTGAAGCAAAATGGAATGCAACTTGACGGTTTGGAAAATTCTCACCTTATCTGTGTTGCATAGACTTACAGAGTGGGCTTTGGAGAGAACATGAAGGATATATTTGTTAAAGAGGTTACATGTTTGATACAAGGATGTGACAAAAGGCTCAGCAGAAGCCAGGAATAGACAGGGAGTGGTCCAGGAAATATCTGTGGGGGACTCTCCGTTCTTGTAGATTTCACTATCCTGTATTCTCCATGAGCCTACAGGCAGGCCTTGTAATTTAGCCACTTACTGATCACCATTTCCCTCAGTCGTTGCTTGAATTACTTATAAGCTAGATGGTCAGGTTGGGACTCTGAGCTGCAGCGTTGGCCATATCTCTTTGAAATAAAGCCATACTTGGGGATTTGCAGCTCTAGACCAACCAATAGCAACGGCACAATCAGCACGGTGACTTGGAACTACGCCTGATAGGCTTCTCTAGGATGATCGATTGTGGAAGTTCAGGCTCAACTGTGTCCCATTAAAAATACACAGCTGCCTGGCCCATGAGGCAATCTGTGGTTAGTGCGTGCTAGGAGATTCTGTGTCCTTAAAGCAGATACCTGGATCGATCACATCGAGAATGTGTGTGGAGGGCAATATCTGGAAACTGTCGAGGCTGAGCAAGCAGTGCTTCTCCGATGAGGGAGGCCACGTTACACATAAAATGGATGCCGAGGCCACATGAAAGTACAGAAATCCCTCACAACTCATGTTCTGGTAACTAAGCCTGAGACACTGACTGTCAGGAGAGGGTGGTTGAGTGCTCAGGTGTGGAGATGGCAGCCGCTAGATGGTAGGGAAGCAGATGTGGGTGGGCAAAGAGATCAGGGGATGTATGTTCCTCTGTCCCAGGACAAGGGGGTCACTCGTGTGAGGCGCACGCCTCCTGGGGAAAGAAAAACTGGCCATTGACTTTCGTAACCTGTGTGCCTGTTTCTCCTCCAGGTGTGGAAGGGGAGGAGTGTACATTTGAGCAGAGAACAAGGAACATGCCAGGATCCGGGGACAAGGTGACAGCAAGTTCAGAAGAAAAGTGAGGTGGGGATTATAGTATGGGAGGCGGAGCAGCCTGCACTCAGGGGGCAGCAAGGCCATCTCCAGGGGTGAGACTTGGGGCCAGGTGTTTGTCATCTGGAAATTGGGACTGGGCTCTCCCCCCCCCCCCTTTTTTTTTTGCGGTACTGGGGATTGAATTCAGGGGCATTCTACCTCCAAGCTATACCCCCAGCCCTATTTTTTATTCTTTATTTTGAAACAGGGTCTCACTAAGTTGTGGAGGGCCTCACTAGGTAACTGAGACTGGCCAAGAACCCGGATCCTCCAGTCTCAGCCTCTCAAATGCTGGGATTACAAGCATGTGCCACCACGTCCAGCTCCCAGCCCTTTTTTTTATTCTTTATTTTGAAACAGGGTCTTACTAAGTTGTGGAGGACCTCACTAGGTAACTGAGGCTGGCCACGAACCTGGATCCTCCAGTCTCAGCCTCCCAAGTACTGGGATTACAAGCATGTGCCACCATGCCCAGCTCCCAGCCCTTTTTTTTATTCTTTATTTTGAAACAGGGTCTCACTAAGTTGTTGGGCCTCACTAAATACCTGAGGCTGGCCACGAACCTGGATCCTCCGGTCTCAAGCCTCCCAAGTACTGGGATTACAAGTGTGTGCCACCACGCCCGGCTCTGGGCTCCCCTTTTAAGTGCCTACCCCCTCGAGTTGATGTGGCCTCAGTATTTGCCATGTTGGGTTGAACTATGGCTTATAGGAAAGTGGGACCTGTAGACTGTAGAACAAAGACACCCTCAGAACCAGTAGTAATATCATCAGTTTTTTTTTTTTTTTTTGTGGTACTGGGGATTGAACTCAGGGGCACTCTACCTCCGAGCTATACCGCCAGCCCTATTTTTATTTCTTTATTTTGAAACAGGGTCTCACAAGCCGGGCATGGTGGCCCACACTTGTAATCCCAGCATTTGGGAGGCTGAGACGAGAGGATCCCAGGTTCACGGCCAGCCTCAGCTACCTAGTGAGGCATTCCACAACTTAGTGAGACCCTGTTTCAAAATAAAGAATAACAACAACAACAAAAATACGGCTTGGGGTGTAGCGTGGAGGTAGAATGCCCCTGAGTTCCATCCCTCGTACCTCAAAAAAAAAAAAAAAAGAAATAGGTCTCACTAAGTTGCAGAATGCCTCACTAGGTAGCTGAGGCTGGCCGAGAATCCAGATCCTCCAGTCTCAGCCTCCCAAATGCTCGGATTATGAGGGTGCGCCACCACGCCCGGCTCATTATCAGTATTTTATACCATGCTGTATAGGTGACCTTGGCAAAGTTTATTTTTTCAGTTTTTTGTGCTAGGGATCAAACTCATTGCATTTCTCTTGGTAGGCAAGTTCTCTAGTGCTGAACTACACTGTCAGTTGAATCTCTAAATTAATTAAGTATTAATAAGAAGTTTTAGTATTCGAGGGACATCTTCCCACTTATACTCATCCATGTTAAAAATTTTGTAGTATGGGAGGTGGAGCAGCCTGCACACAGGAGGCAGCCAGGCCATCTCCAGGGTGAGATATGGGGCCAGCGCTTCGTCATCTGGAAATTGGGACTGGATTACTCTTTTTTTTTTTTTGCGGTACTGGGGATTGAACTCAGGGTCATTCTACCTCCGAGCTATACCCCCAGCCCTATTTTTTTTTTTTTTTATTCTTTATTTTGAAACCGAGTCTCACTAAGTTGCGGAGTGCCTCACTAGGTAGATGAGGCTGGCAGCGAACCCGGATCCTCCGGTCTCAGCCTCCCGAATGCTGGAATTACAAGCGTGCGCCACCACGCCCGGCTGGACTGGACTACTCTTTTTAAGTGCCTAGCCCCTCAGGTTGATGTGGCCTCAGTATTTGCCATGTTGTGTTGAACCATGGCTTAAGGAAAGTTGCAGCCTCCACACTGCAAACCAATGAAAGCATCTGAATTATTAGTAATATGATTGATCCTTAGTAATATACTGTATAACTGTCCCTGGCAGGATTTATTTCATTAATAAATTAATTAATTAATTTATTTTTTGTGCTAGGGACATCTTTATTTTTACTGGGCCATGTTAACTATATTCTCTGGCATTCATGCGATCCCATATTCTCCTGCCAGTTTTTAAGTGCTGAAGACTTACTTCACTTTATTTTTCATTCTATCAGATCATTTATGTCCAATAGAGAGTACATTACATCAACTATGGGAAATTGAGTCAAGGTAAACATTTCAAGAAAGATATATCCATTTTTTTCTATATTGTATTTAGTTCTTTAAAATTAGAAGGGGCACAAGGTTTCAGTTTCATGGAATCCTTTGCTCTAATGCTGATTTGTTCCTCAGTATGATTAATCCAATAAAGTTTTGTCAATTGGTACAGTTTAGCATTCGGGATGTTTGCTTTTTAATCTATATTGTGGAGACCCAAATGCTAATCATCAACTTGTTTTAATCTTTTTGTAACATGAATTCTTTAGCTTATAAATTAGTGTATGAGAGCCGGGCGTGGTGGCGCACGCTTGTAATCCCAGCATTCGGGAGGCTGAGACCGGAGGATCCGGGTTCGCGGCCAGCCTCAGCTACCTAGTGAGGCACTCCGCAACTTAGTGAGACTCGGTTTCAAAATAAAGAATAAAGAATAGGGCTGGGGGTGTAGCTCAGAGGTAGAATGCCTCTGAGTTCAATCCCCAGTACCGCAAAAAAATAAATAAATAAATAAATTAGTGTTTGAATTTCACATATCTAATTGGATCAATTCATACATAGAAATGTTAAGTTTAATTTTGTGTTACTTATACATGTACCAAATTTATGTTTTTGTATTAAAATATCAGAGGTATAAATTTATTTTTACTTTTCTCCTCTATTGTCTAGGAGTAGGTTAATAAGTTAATAAGTAATCTAAATCTAGTACTTGCTTGATACATCTGGTGTTTGCTCAGTAGTTACAGTTCAAAGTTCGTCTTTTGATTTCCCTTGAATTTACAGTCCCCTTAAACAGCACCCTTTTTCCTTCCTTTTGTTCTTTCCTGTTTTTAATTGCCTGAAACTGCAGTTTGCAGCTAAAAGGGGAAGAAAGGAGTTGGTTGTTCTCTGTGTAGTAGCCTCTCTCTGCCCCACCCCCCTCCCCCACAACATCAAGAGGGTCAGTCCTAACCCTTTCTCTTTTCTTAATTAAAATATTTAAAATCTCTTATATTTCTAGGCAGATAATTTTTCCCTCCTTTGGATGTTTTCTTAACCAACGCCTATAATTTCAAGGGTCCTCTGTTGGGAACAGTGCCCTCCATTAGCAGTCATCTCCCTGTTAGGGCCTCCTAATTGACCACTTTGGGTTTCCATCACACCACAGTGTGCAACGACAGCAGAATCTTGTGACAAACTCATGTCCTATGAGCATAGACCACAGCCCAAGGACATTGGACAGACAGTTGACATTTCCTTAGGATGCTAACCTCCTCAGGATTCCTGGAGTGGGGACATGGAGATATTCCTGCTTTTTAACTTCAGCTCCTAATTCTTTTGTCAGTGCTCATCAGGGGCTAGGCCCATAGGGCGAAGATTCTGAAGAGATACAGAAGCCTGAGCACAGAAGCCAGAGAAGCATGACGATTGGGATAGAAGGTGCCATGCCACTGTGGCCAGGTAGGTGGTATCATATTCCCAGTGAATGGGGCACCCTTCCTGTCTAGCCCCAGGTTTTGCCTTACCGTGTAAGTGAGTGGTCATAATGGATATATCCTTCCTATAGTCAGCTCGGTCCTGTATGCACCTGACAGCCCCTTGACAGAAGTTTCTCTCTTCTGGCTCTCACAAACAAGCCATTGGATCCAAGGGAAGGTCTTTGAATCTGTTCAATTGAGCTGTCAGTAGTTCTGGTTCAGATAGGAATAAAGATCAGCATCACTCCTCCTGTGGTATTAAGACGTAATTGGTGGTTCCTAGAGAATATGCCCTCACAGTGAGTAAGATGAATAAAAATTACACATCTCTGGACACATGGAGCTGAAACTGCTTCAGGTATATATAATAATTCTTTTTTTTTTTGCAATACTGGTGACTGAACTCAGGGGCATTCTACCTCTGAGCTACACCCCCAGCCATATTTTTTATTCTTTATTTTGAAACAGGGTCCCACTAAGTTGTAGAATGCCTCACTAGGTAGCTGAGGCTGGCCGCAAACCTGGATCCTCCAGTCTCAGCCTCCCAAATGCTGGGATTACAAGCGTGCGCCACCACACCCGGCTCACAATAATTCTTAAAATATACCAGAGAATAGACAGGTTACTTACAACAATATTAATTACTAGACTGTCAAAATTTCTTCCTATAATACCATTGACACTAGAGTGATATCACAAATGTGTTGATACAAGTAACCTCAGGATTTTTGTCCTGAGGCAACATGTAGATTAAGAGTGAAGAGCCGGGCATGGAGGCACAGGCCTGTAATCCCTGTACTTAGGAGGCTGAGACAGGAGGATCGCAGGTTCTAGGACAGCCTCAGCAAGTAGTGAGACTCATCAACCTAGTGAGACCCTGTTTCCAATATTCTATTTTCCATGTGGCCTAATCTATTGTTTATAGATTGTAATTGATGTCTTCACTTCAATTATTGCATTTTACACTTCCTTCAAGGCTTCTCTTTGATTCCTGTTCAGAGTGTCAGATTCTTTGTTTATTTGTTCCTTTATTTCTTTCCAGGTGTCTCTGCATTCTTTCCGGAAATCTTGTATCATTTCTAGTATTAAAGATCTGAATTGAGCTGGGTGTGGTGGCACACGCTTGTAATCTCAGTACTTGGGAGGCTGAGATCGGAGGATCGCAGGTTCGTGGGCAGCCTCAGCTACTTAGTGAGGCCTTCTGCAATTTAGTGAGACCTTGTTTCAAAATAAAGAATAAAAAATAGGGCTGGGGGTGTAGCTCAGAGGTAGAATGCCCCTGGGTTCCATCCCCAGTGCTGCAAAAAAAAAAAAAAAAAAAAATCTGAATTGTTCTTCTGGTAATCTCTGCCATTCTGTGTTGGTGAAGGGATTAAAAAACATATTCCATGCAAACAGACCCTGAAAGCAAGCAGGAATAGCTATTCTTATAATATACAACAGAGACTTCAAGCCAAAGAGGGTCACTTCTTACTAATAAAGGAAACAATCAGACAAGAAAATATAATGACATTAAACATTCATGCCCCAAATATTGGCACACCAACTTACATAAAACAAATACTACTTAATACTACTTAATACCTCAGACTCCAATACAATAATACTGGGAAACTTCTGTCTTCACACTTCTGTCTAATATTGTCTAATATTACAGGTCATCCTGACCAAAGATCAGTAAAGACTCCTCATAACAGTTAGATCAAATGGACCTAACGGACATTTATAGAATATTTCACCCAACTGGGTTTCAATTTGGGATCCACCTGCCTCCCAAGTGCTGAGATTATGAGTGTGCACCATTGTGTCCAGCTAAAGATTTGTTTTTCCTTACTCACAGATCTCAAGAAGACAGGACATCACACCCAATAAGCAAGCAGATGGGAAGCACCAAGTCATTCATAATTGAAACAGAGGGAGAAATGTGGGCAATAGGTTTTACTGTTTTCTGGACAGAAAGGAACTGGTAAAGCAGAGTAAGTAAGATTAGATTTCTTCAGATTAATTTGCAAAGGTCTAGGGCATAAGGGCTGCTCATGTCTGTCTGATACCTCGCATGGGGCGATCAAAGCAGGTGAATAGTGGCTCAGATTGTGAGATGCCAATACAGGAGGTGGCTGGAATTCTGCATTTCTATGCCTGTGAAAGCAACTGTCGTGGATCATATGTTTATTATTGCTAGATATTTATTAACCATTGAAGAGGCAAATCCTCCTAGATCAGCACAGGCTAAGATGTTAAGCATCAGAGGATAAAATAAACAAAAAATCACATGTTTCATAGAATTGTTCCTCTGATGCTTTGACATTCAAATACGGGGGTGAAAAGGAGATTTTAATGGAGCATGGCATTCATTGTCTTAAAGAGCATACAGAACTTTGGAGTGTGAGAGTAAATCAAATAAATACCATTCAAAGAATGAAGGAAAGCCAGGCGTGGTGGCACATGCTTGTAATTCTAGTACTTGAGAGGCTGAGACCAGAGGATCCGGGTTCGAGGCCAGCCTCAGCTACTTAGTGAGGCTCTCTGTAACTTAGTGAAACCTTGTTTCAAAATAAAGACTAAAATAGGGCTGGGGATGACTCCCCTGGTCCCCAGTACCAAAAAAAAAAAAGAATGAAGGAGTTTTAGGCTGCTCTATAACTAAATTTTACATTTTTGCTGCATTAACTAAGAAAGTAGATCTGAAATTTATGGTATATCTTTATATATATATTGCAAATATGAAGTTTGTTAAAATTTTCTTGTATGATATTATATGGGTGTATCATAATATATTGGTGTATGTCTATGGTGAAACAGTCTCTTTCAC
This sequence comes from Graphiurus murinus, assembly GCA_004027655.1. NCBI lineage: Eukaryota > Metazoa > Chordata > Mammalia > Rodentia > Gliridae > Graphiurus > Graphiurus murinus. The sequence continues at coordinate 5,845 of PVLC010011746.1, read as the reverse complement.
TAGAGGGTATTATCTGATAAGGTGGTAACCTGAATTTTGAATGGTAGCACAGTACTTATCTTTCCCAAATTTATCTCAGTCATGGAAGTTTAAGGGTATACATTTTGTCAGAGCAGACAGTATGAAAAGATTATGGCCTAAGCAAACTGCAAGGTCAGGAAACATTAGAGAATCTCTTTCATGAAACTATGAAAATCTATTAGTGTCATAGGTCCAATTTGTGCCTTAGGAGAGGCAGTCTATAGCGAGAGGCTTTATGTCCATGGAGAAGTTGTCTATGATGCGATGTGTAAATTCATCTCCAACACTGAGCTCCTTGTCTTTATTTCATAAATTGAGCAAGAAAAATCCAGCTGTTTGATGCTAAGATTAATTCTATTATATCCCATTGGAAAAGTCAGTAGATGGGTTCTGGGAAATGTCGGAGCCATTCCCAAGCTTCCTAAGTGTTAGATAAAGTGACTGGTGAAGCAGAAGGAATGCATGTGCTTTTACTTTCTTTTCTTTTTGGTTCTGGGGATTGAACCTGGGGGCATTCTACCTCCGAGCTATATCTCCAGCCCTATTTTATTTTTTACTTTCAAACAGGATCTTGCTAAGTTATGGAATGCTGGCTTAGAACCTGTGATTCTCCTGTCTCAGCCTCCCAAGTAATGGGAACACAGGAGTGTGCCATTGCAACTCCATATTTAAGGTGTGTCATTCCCTTCTATGTCCACACTGACATCCTCACTCCCCAGTTCTGCCCTTGGAACCAAAAGTAGGAGGATTGCTAGAAAGAATCATGGCGGGGAACTCATTTTGTTATAGGTATAGGCTCTTCTCCAAAATGTTCTAAAGAAATTCTATTTGTACTTTCCTTTTGAAATCTTTCTCACACGAGCATGAGAACAAAGGACAAATCACTACCTTGTAACATTTATTTTTAGGAAAATTATTGCACCCTGTTATAAAATGATCTGAAGAAGGGTTTTTTTTGTTTGTTTGTTTGTTTTACGGTACTGTGGGTTGAGCCTAGTGGAGCTCTACTACTGAGCTATATACCCAGGCATTTTTATGTTTTATTTTGAGAACACAGAATGCTACACTGCTGGCTTTGAAAAGGAAGGAACAGGGGGGCTATACTATGTAATGGAAGGAATGTCCCTTTAGAAGCTGGAAAAGACAAAGGAAACAGATCTTTTTCACTAGAGCTTCCAGAGGGAGTGTGGCCTTGACCATATTCTTAGTGAAACTGAGTTCAGACTTCTGACCGCTAGAACTAAAAGAACATAAATGTGTGTCTTAAGCCACTACATTTGAGGTAATTTCTTCTAATAGTTGTAGGAAATAAACACAGGTGAAGAATAATCTTTTTTTTTTTTTGTCCTGGGGACTAAATTATTAAACCCCGCGTTATTCTACCTCTGAGCTTAACATCGAGACCTTTTTAAATTTTTTATTTTGAAACAGGGTCTCACTAAGTTGCTGAGGCTGGCCTGGAACCTGTGATCCTCCTGTCTCAGCCTCCCAAGTACTGGAATTACACGCGTGCCCCACCATGCCTGACTAAGAGTAATCCTTTACAATCTTTGAAGACAATACCAATGTTCTAAGGAAACTTTTTTTTATCATTTTCGCACAGACCAACAGTATTCTAAGTTTTTTGGAATATAATGTTTGATTCTAAAGGACTCACAATATCTTTTTGAAATTCCAGTGAATAAACTCATAGGCTCATGGCCAGTGAATAAACTTGTAGGCTCATGGCCAGCTTAAGCAACTTTGTGAGGCCCTCCACAATTTAGTGAGACTCTGTTTCAAAATAGAAAATAAAAAGCCAGGCATAGTGGCACATGCTTGTAATCCCAGTACTTGGGAGGCTGAGACCTGAAGATCCGGGTTCGTGGCCAGCTTCAGTTACTTAGTGAGGCCCTCTGCATTCTATCTCTGAGCCACACCCCCAGCCCTATTTTTTATTCTTTATTTAGAAACAGGGTCTTACTAAGTTGCGGAGGGCATCACTAAGTAACTAAGGCTGGCCGCAAACCGGGATCCTCCTGTCTCAGCCTCCCAAAGTTGTCCACTTCTTGATTGGGTTATTTATTTATTTGTGTGTGTGTGTGTGGGGGGGTTCTGGGGATTGAACCCGGGGCATTATACTGAGCTACACTCCCAGTCCTATTTTTTATTCTTTATTTTGAAACAGAGTCTCACCAAGTTGTAGAGGGCCTCACTAGTAGCGGCAGCTGGTTGCGACCCGGATCCTCCTGTCTCTGCCTCCCAAGTACTGGGATTACAAGTGTGCGTGTATGTGTTCGGCACCTTTGTCAAAATTCAGTTGGCTATAAGTGTGTGAATTTATTTCTGTATCTCTTTTCCATGTGATCTAGCCTACCAGAGGTGGTTTCTATTGAGTTCTTTAATTCATCGATGGACTCCTTCATTTTGCTTAAAGCCTCTTTTTGGTTCTTACTTAGGACCTCAATTTCTCTCTTCATATGTTCTTTCATTTCCTGCACACTTTCTCTAGTTTCATTTCTGAGTGCTTTGATCATATTGATAATCAATTCTGTTTTCTCCTTCTGGCATTTCCTGCAGCTCACTATTGGTGGATTCCCTTGTTGAGTTGTGGGATTTTATTTCCAGGTTGGCCTTTATTCTCATTTTATCAGAGTTCTCAGTATTTCTGTTGTCTTGGCGTCATCTTCCTCTTTGTGTGAGTCTTGTGTCTATTTGTTATCCCTTTATAATGAGATCTATGCTGGGGGTATATATTTGCCTCTACGAATCTGTTTCATATAATCAGAGTTTTAATTTCTTCCCCAGAGCCTCTTTAACAAGATATAGTTCTTAGACGGTGCGGGCAGACAGGAATCTCTGGTCCGGCTGCGGGTCGCCGTAGTCTCCAGGCCGCAACTCTGTAGGGCCAGAGACTATGATGTTCCAATTCAGAGCCTGCAAGCTCCTGGTTGGCATTTAATTGTCCACAGACCCCACTGCTGCTGTGCTGGTTGTGAAGCTGTGAAACTCTGCAGGGTGCTGGCATCTGGCTTCTGAGGACTTGTGACCCGGCTGTCTAAGCTTTGATGGCCGAGGAGCACCACGGCTCCACGGCTGATCTTCTGGTTATGATCACATGGAGTACTATTAGTCACTGGCGCACATGTATACCATACCCAAACTGCTGGTGGGGAAAGTGTTGAGTTCCCAGCCTGTAGCTGTGATCTAATGAACATCTGCTGGCCCCTGGCCTCCCTGTTTTCAGGGCCCAAGTTCTGGCATGGAGAGATTGTACCATTCTGAGCCTGGGGCTTGAATGGCTCAGTTATTTAGCCCCAGGGATACCACTGCTGCTCTGGGTGGCTGTGATCACATGAGATCTTATTGGCCTCTGGCCTTGTTGCTTGTAGCACCCAAACCCCACTGGACGTGAGTTTATAGCCTTACAAGCCTGCAACACAGTTGACTGAATTATTTCAGCCCAGCACTTCTGGCGGTCCTATGGTGATTGCTGGAGATCCTGCAGTTGTGCGACTACCTGCTCATCCTAGGTCCCTAGGAACTGTCTGCTAATTTATGGTTCTGCTGTGTCCAACTATATTCCCTGCCCCCACCTCCGCAGGAATCATTTGCAAACTCACAGACCCCATGGGTCTCTTCGTTGCCACTCAAGTCCTTGTAGCCACGTAGGTTCCCACTGGGACTCATTGTAAATTCAGGGTCTTGACGAGTACTTCTTAGATTCCTGCAAGAAGGGAAGAATTGGCCCGGCGTGGTGGCGCATGCTTGTACTCCCAGCATTTGGGAGGCTGAGACTGGAGGATCCGGGTTCGTGGCCAGCCTCAGCTACTTAGTGAGGCACTCTGCAACTTAGTGAGACCCTGTTTCAAAATAAAGAATTAAAAATAGGACTGAGGCTGTAGCCTGGAGGTAAAATGCCCCTGAGTTCAATCCCTAGTACCCAACAAAAAAAGAAAAAAAAAAAGAAAGGAAGAATTCAGCTGCAGCCATAGGATTTTGCTGGGTGATTTGCTTGGTTGAACTATAGATTCACAGTGGTCTCGACGAGGCAGGATTTAGCTACTGGGATTCCTGGCATTTCTTGGTTGGAGTTGCACTGCAGCTGCAGGATTTTGCTGGGTGCACTGGGGAGTTGAGTATTTGAGTGTGGACAGAAGAGTGTGATTGTTTTTGATGAAAATTTTCTGCAATCACTGGCTCAACTAGATTCTGCCTCTTCTTTGCTGGAGTTGGTATCTGAGAGCTGCTGGTCCCTGCAGCCTCCAGCAGTAGCACCACCTCCACTCTCTGCTCACCAGGCAAGATGCGGGGAGTCCTTTTCAGTCCTCTGCTCACTGTGCTACGTCCTATTCCACTCTCTTCTCCTGTTGAGTTCTGACTGCTTTTCTTCTCTTGCTAAAAAGCAGTCTTCCCAGTGGTTGACTTGTGAGTCTCAGAACTACTGAAACACGCTCTGTCCCTCTAGTCCACCATCGAGTCACACTTTTTATTTATTTTTTACATTGAGAAAGTTTCTTGCTCAATTGCCAAAGCTGGCCTCCATCTTACAGTCCTCTTCCCTTCAGCCTCCGGAGTAGTTGAGATTACAGTCCTTTGCCATTGTTCCCGCTGCAGCGTAGCATTTCTTTGCTTTGCTTTAATTTGGTATTGGGGATTGAATCCAGACACATTCTACTTGTGAGCTACACCTGCACATGTATTTTATTTTTTACTTTGAACCATGGTCTCACTAAGTTGCCAAGGGCCTCGTTAGGTTGCTGAGCCTGTCCTAGAACCTGTGATCCTCCTGTCTCAGTTTTCTTCCAAGTACAGGAATTACAGGCAGATTCCATTGCACAGCTTGGTGTGTAGCATTTTGTATAGTTGTATTTTAATCTATGTTGTGGTGGCAGAAAAGAGAATCCTCAACTTGTTTAAATATATGTATATATACATACCCATACATATTTTTGGTACTGGAGATTGGACCGAGGGGCATTTTACCCCTGAGCTACAACTCCAGCACCTTTTATTTTTTATTTTGAAATACGGCCTCACTAGGTTGCTGAGGATCTTACTAAATTGCTGAGGCTGGCCTGGAATCTGTGATTCCCCTATCTCAGCCTTCAAAGTACTGGGATTAGAGGCATGCACCACCATGCCCAGCTTTAAATCTTTTTATTATATACATTTTTTAGCTTATGAAAGTATATGTGAATTTCAAATTTCTAAATAGTTTAAATTACAGAAAACTGTAATGTACTTACATATTATTTTATGTATACAAAATTTATTGTTTTAGCCGGGCTGTAGCTCAGAGGTAGAATGCCCCTGAGTTCAATCCCCAGTACCACCAAAAAAAAAAAGTATTGTTTTATATTTAAATATTGTATATATAAATTTTATTTTATTTATATATATTTTTTATTGTACCAGGGATTGACCCCAGGTTTGCTCTATCACTGAACTATACCCCCAGTCCTATTCTATTTTTTATTTTTTATTTATTTTTGGCGGTACTGGGGGTTGAACTCAGGGGCATTCTACCTCTGAGCTATACCCCCAGCCCTATTTTTTATTCTTATTTGGAAACAGGGTCTCACTAAGTTGCGGAGTGCCTCACTAGGTAGCTGAGGCTGGCCTTGAACCCGGATCCTCAGGTCTTGTCGCGCGCTTGAGTCCGTCCAGCGGAGAAAAACACACGACATCCAGGTTCCTTCTGCGAGAAGCTTTACTCAGGATTGCTCATGCGGGTAATGGCAGTTGGCAGGCTCAGAACAGAGGCTTATATGTCTGCTTCTGGCCAATCAGGACTTGACTCGTATCTGAGCTCCGATTGGTCAGGAAAGCTAGCCTGCACATA